>VMBQ01002628.1:0-13841 GCA_007657795.1 Dreissena rostriformis
TATATATACTATATTAACTATAATATATATTGTGCAGGTAAAGTGTTTTATTTGCTAAGAATTCCTGTTTTGTTTGAAGCAAAGAAAGACGGGTCCGAGACATACCACATTCACATGAAATGGATGATTATGCGTAAACAAGCTCCGGACCTAGGGAATTGAAACTGTGTTTGAGTGTACTCTTTTAAGAGGACAGAGAGTACATGTATATCAAAATATTAACATGTTGATTTTATGTTTTGTGTCACAAATACAATCGACTAAAAAGGCCATAATTAAGTAAATTATTACGTTGATAGGTTATTGCTGTTTTAAACAATATAATCAGGTAATTTCGAGTAAACTTCCGAATCGAATAAAAATATGACGTAATAAAGTAGAGGGTAATAGTTTAGACTTTGGAAACTTCAGCAACTTGATAACTTGAAAGTGATCTCTTTATTCTAATATTGACAATTTATATTGACATTGATCAGTTGTCGTTTTAACATACGAATATTAAAAATTATCATGTCGTTGTCTTGATTAAATTAATACTTGTCAACATAAACCGTTTTACATGGTAAAGTATCTGCACTATCAAGTTAATGCATCTTTTTCACAATGCTCATGGAAGTATAATTGTGATTTCCGTTACTTTTAGCTTATGTAAAACATTTTGTCTGTTGGTACTAGGTTCGAATCTATGCATAATCTATACATATTGTGATAAGCATACGCTTAATTTAAATACTCAACACATTTTAACTCGGAATTGTTGTAAATAGTTTCAACGTATTTTTGGACTTTGAATCATGTATCCACATTTCGGAGATTCTAAAAAACATTTCGTAAGAATTTGATGGAGTTTTAAGCAGTCGATGACACATATATCGTACAAACCTTTTTACAAATCTGTCAAATCTCTGTCGAATTCTATTTTGTTATACACGTGATATTGAGGCATGGGTTTGTGTCAAAAGTCGCGCGTATATTTTATAATTGTACATAACATTGAATCTGGTTGGCTCCGTTGACCTACTGACTTAATGTTAAACGTTTTGTAAAAATTAAGTTTGCCTGATGACGATGGCATTAGCAACTCGGATTAATTAACAGCGTTATTGTGCTTTACAGTCAATAAACAAATGAATTCTTCTTAACGCAAATACTTCTTACAATGACAGTAAAATAAACAAAATGTTTTTAAAATGAGCATGGACATAACTATATCACAGATTCACATGAATTGATGCATGGGCGCTAGTGTTCTAACGCATAAATCACTAGACTACAGAGCCCGTCGTAACTGAAGCAATAATTTGAAACGATAACTAGAATAAACCCGATCAGCACAAATCGCGATGGATATTTCAGGAATACTGATTCTGAAAAACCTGCCCCTGACTATATGTTAATTGATGAGGGACTGGCGAAACCAAATCCATCATTTGTGTCAAGTGGGGATTGTGAAAATAAATTACCATCATAACCTATTAATTAAGACCGAATATTTCAAATGTTTATGCACATCTTTTAATTATGTATAACTCTTAAAGGGACTGTCCACTAGATAAAGCGTCGCGCGACGCGAAACGATATTTTGGGAACCTACGAGGATTACTTATATAGCTAAAAAATACATCCGCAGTAAACATGAGCGTCCGTGGTCGAGTGGTCTAAACAGGTAGCTTTTTACTCGAGGACTCCAGGAATCCGGGGGTCAGTGGTTCGAGCCCTGTTGAGGGTTACTTTTTTTCCTTTTTTTTAAATTGTTTTCTTGTTTTTTACTGGAGATTTTTAGTTCAAATGTTTAAATTTATCAATATAAAGCATTTAAAGCATTTAATGACAAGCTTCAATACATGCCAAAATCTAGTGGACAGTCCCTTTAAGCCCAATGTAAATACCGTAGGTACTATTTATTTTACTTAATTACAAAATTAAGTTTCATACTATGTTAAGTAACAGAGACCTTACCTTTAACGTCTGCCGATCCTAAGATTGCACATTTTACGTATACCAAGTATTATCCGAATCCGTTACAATGCAACCGGATGATTTGATGAGCAGACAGACGGACGGACAGACATACATGATGGTCTATGGGTAAACCTATAGTCCTCTCCGTTAGAGAATCAAACTTAGATATAAATGTCTGTCTTATGCAGAATGTACTGATGATGCAACTAGTATATGATCGCCTGGATTATGCTGGCTTTTGGTGTTTTAAACAGTTGTTATTTTGTTACTATGGTGAGAGTAAAGTTATAAAGTAATTCAAATATAATTCAATTGAATTTATAGTATTTGTCTTGCTATTTAATTTAAAGTACAATGCACGGTAGGTTCATGTAACACTTTTGTTTTATGCTGTTTTCTGACTCCGCATAAGTGAAAATTCATTTTAACCACCAATTTGCATTTAATCGTCCATAGACGGTTATCTATGCTGTAAAAGTTAAATGTGTTGTGGTGTGTCGTGGTATGAGCTTTCCTGTCTTATACAGACAAATGGTTATTTTCCTTAACTTAGGACTTCGGTGGTGAGGAAATAGTCCGAGTAAGGTTTAGGTTTGCTCTTTATTTAACTCCGTCAAGTAAATGAATTGATATTAGTTCCATAAGTTCCCAAAAGTCTTAGGACTGAAGCAATGTTTGGCTTGAACTATTCTATTTCGATATGGATTTATTTTTATGCTTTGACACACGGTTATCCAACAAGATGTCTCGATCAATCAGTTAGTTGCTTTTATTTGAGTAGGGCACAGACTACTATGTACAGAAATTTTAAGTTCGCTACCATTATTTTAAACAGTTCAATACAGTCTGGAATGGACATTTTTCGAACGAATAACACTTTAAATTGATTCCTTAAAATAACAAGCATTTAAAAGGAAACTTACATTAACTAATAGTAACATGCGACATTGGATTTGTCTGCATCCTGTCAAACTTAAAATGGTATATTTTCCATTGTGCGTGGTACAGTCTATGTTTGTAGCACAGACGAAACCGAAATGGCATATACATGTCCAAAATACGCTTCAAATGTGGTGGGTGTTCACGAATTAAGCATTAACAGTTCGCTTTAGAACAGAAGCTTTTCTGTATTCCTCTTTTTAGCGCTGTATAGCATGTATGGTATATTAGCCTTAGCAAGGCCTTGGGATTATTGGAGGAATTCAGTTCAAAAAGCAGCAATGCAAACACAATATATGTGCCACACTCATTGGTTTGTGAAATGCGGATAAGCAACGTTCAGTTAACTTTTTCATATTAGGGTCTTCCGAATGTTATATCTGAATACATTATCTTTGAAAACAATAGCAATACTAACAACTCATTTAAGTTAACTCTCGGGTTATTTGCCTAACATTGATAGGGTCTTAAGATGGACGAACATAAGGAGGAATCTGCGTCTAAGAAATGATGTCCCGAGAATTATTCTTAAAGCGGAATTATTTGAGATATTATCAGTTGGGTAAACTTCATCGCACACCATGTAGCGGTTGGCGGAAGCAAAGCTGAATATCAATTGGATGGAAAGGCTCATCGTATCAGGGTCTATGAATATAAAATGTTCATGTCAACAATAAAAATCGGCGTTTGTAAATACGATAAGTCGTCACGATCAAGGAAAAGAAAAATTCGAACACTTGAAAGTAAAACATAAATTAAATATATTACTTTTAAATGAAAGATATAACACTGATTATGGTTGTTTCATTCATAAGATATCTCGGAAGTAATATGTTAGTGAAATGTTATCTATTTCATCACAATGCCTACTATTATATGGTACGACATTGCAACCTGGTATGTTGTATCCTGATTAAGACATAATGGATTAAGGTGGCTATTAATCTGTAATCTGTATCAGCTATTGGTAGAACGATTTGCCTCTTCTTACACCAAGTATTATGAATCGTTCTTATAATGCGTTGCTTTTCCGTGTGAGCCTATTACATTGGAATGTTTTCACATATGTCCTGCATTTACGTTTGATGGGAATTGAAAAAAGCTGTAATTGTACTGCTGTTAACTTGTTTTTATTAAATTGTTTGGCTGTTTGGAAACGCAGCAATGATAGATTTACGTGTATAGTGTATATCATTGATGTTATTGTGCTTATGTTTGGCCCAGTTAATTGTGCGACAATGGTAAGTATGGAACAATCTGGAAGGAAAATGATGTATACTTATTATTGAACTGTCTAAAAAGCTTAAAAACGTTATTATAAGCTTGCTATTTACATCATGTTTCTCCAGTGTATGTGTACATGTTTACTTTCGCATATGTAAACCATAAACATCGGAACTCTTCATGTTGGGACAAGTTAATATAATGTTCGCTTGCTGTCTTAATTTATAAAATATATACACTATACCTCTTAATATTTCACATTACCAACCAACTTCGTACACGTCTAAATAATTTATTTTACAAAATTATGCGAGTATAAATGAATATTATTCTGATATTAATTTACAATTTCAGCTATTTGGATGCTACCACGTCACACACAATATGGCGGATGGCCAGCTTCCGGTGAAATCGACATCATGGAAAGTAGAGGTCTGCACATTCACAATTGATTTGGGGCGTGACATAACAATTCACTCACATCAGAACATTCAATATGGGCCTCTTTCTGTGAAAAGGGGGATTATTGCATGTGCATAAAGTGTCGTCCCAGATAAGCCTGTGCAGTCCGCACTGGCTAATCAGGGACGACACTTATCGCCTACATTGGATTTTTGTTAAGAAGAGACTTAATTTAAACGAAAAATATCATAAAAGCTGACTGCACAGGCTAATCTGGGACGAAACTTAATGCACATGCATTTAAAACCCTGTTCACAGAGCAAGGCTCATAAAATAGAGGATATTGTTTATATGCAATCATACAATAGAAACATGCCACTAAAGATTTGGGTTTGACAAACAATTAGCTTATATTCCAGTTGAAAATAATGTCAACGGACACGATTGTCGAATTTATCATATTGATTTAATATGACATTTGACAAACAACTTAAAACGAACGGAAATGCTGAACGATCTATGCCCGTGTACTGACTTCGCCTTTTCGTGTGTTTATTTCAAGTGTATTGTTGTTGTTGTTTGCTTGTTTCAGGTCACAATATACTTAAAAGTTTCCTTATATAATTCAATGTAAAAGCGACAACTTTTAGGCAAAATAAAGTCAACATTTTGCGCATACAGACCTCCATAACCATACCTTTTCTGAAAGAGCATTCTTAACTGAATTGAATTTAACAATACAAAAGGTATGTCATGTTCAAACCAAAAAAGAACTTTTCACAAATCAAAATGGACTGTTTTCTCAACTTTTTTTAACGGCTACTCTCCAGAAAAGAGGTATCCGCCAAACCGTGTTGTTTCCCCTTGTAGTCTCGAATCTTAAACATGATATTGATTTATTAGTGCATACCAATGACTTACCTAATAAGAAGAAAAGTTATTATGCGAAAGAACACACCAACAAATGTTTAAACCATAACAGCATATCTTCCACTGATGCACTTTTAATTTTTTAAAGAGTACAGCCCTTCATGAACATTTTATTTATTATATTGTAACCTATAATTCAGGCAACAGTATTGCGCGCGCACCAAACGACGGAAAGGGTCATGGGCGGAACGAGATTGGTGCCACTCTGCACTGGGGACCAAACCCAGAACAGAACAGATGGGAACTAACTCACGTGGCAAGGTTTAGCACAACCTTAAACGTACAAACACAGCATAGTATTACAGAAAGTTATAGTAATAATAAATGATCTTTGCTCAGGGAAAACGGGTCTTAATGCATGCGCGTAAAGTGTCATCCCAGATAAACCTGAGCAGTCCGCACAGGCTAACCAGAAGCGAAACTTTCCTCCTAAACTAGATTTTCGGAAATACTTAGTTACCGACTTCCTTTAAACGAAAAATACCATAAAAGCGGAAAATGTCGTCACGGATAAGACTGTGAGGACTGCGCAGGCTAATCGTGGGTGTAACTTTCCGCTCATGCATTAAACCCAGTTTTCCCAAAACAAGGATAACACAATACATGGTTTAGGTCAAATGGTGGTTTAAGCATTAAAACCGTTTTGGCCAATCCTATATACAATTCATACAAGGGCATAACACGTGGGCAGTAAAACGTCGTCCCTGCAATCCCTCAGAACATTAAAAAAGCAATATGGTACCAATTGTATTGTGTCAAAGTGGGGTATGTTACACTTCAGAACTGACGGGTCTTTCTCCAACTCCTTCCACCTGTATTCGCTAGACTGGACGGTGGACCACATCATTTGAGTTTTAAAGGGGCCGTCCAACAGATTGGTAAATTGACAAAATTAAAAAAAGTTGTTTCATATTCGCAAATTTTCGCGTTTGTTATGATATTTTTGAGGAAATAGTAATACTGACCATTTACAATGCTCTTAAATATCCATTATATGCATCTTTTGACGATTTGAAAACATCAAAATCATAAAGCGTCGTTCGACGCGAAACGATTGAATAATTTGGAAAGTTCTGTTATTGTCGCTATATTTTGTAAAACTACGAGGATTGCTTATATATGGTATAAAATACGGCTATCGTACATACTTGTCAGGGTGGCCGAGCGGTCTAATTGGTTTTTACTCCAGGACCCCGATGGTCACTGGTTCGAGCCCTGATGAGGTTTACTTTTTTTTCCCTTTTTAAATTGTATTCTTGTTTTTTAACTGCAGATTTTTAGGTCAAATGTTTGAATTTATCAATATAGAGCATTTAATGACATGCTTCAATACATGCCAAAATCTAGTGGACAGTCCCTTTAATATGGGTCGCGCTCTGAAAAAAAGGTTGCTGCATGTGCGTAAAGCGTCGTCCCTGATTAGCCTGTGCAGTCAGCACAAGCTAATAAGGAACTACACTTTCCGCCTTAACTTAATTTTTTGCTAAGAAGAGACTTTCTTGAAACGAAAACAATCATTACAGCTGGAGGTGTCGTCCCTGATTAGCCTAAGCTGACTGCACAGGCTAATCGGGGACGACACGTTACGCAAATATTACCATTAAACCACCTTTTCACAGAGCGCGGTTGATATAGAATCGTCGTGTAGCATAGAGTTTATTGTTTTCCTTTTCGAGCTTTAGTATACTTCAAACAGTGCAAGGCTACTTAAATATGTAACGTAAGAAAACATACACACGGTCTCAATAGTATGTTGAAAGTTTTACGCACACTGTAAGTCATTCTTTATGCAACACATACTGTGTTTGGGCTGCAATTTGTTAAAACTTTAAGATACACTAGAAATTATCAAATTTAGATTTTAAATAATTTTGATAGCAACAGTGTTTTCAACCAACTCATAATAATATTTGTTTATGTTAAGGACGTGTACCTTATCAAGTTTTAAATGTGAACAAAAGACAAAACATTTCAAGTGGAGAAGAACCCTATAAGATCTTGATCTTTCGTTCTAATCGTTTTGTCGGAAAAACGTGACTCAGTTGTAACTGTATATGCTATGCAAATGTATACCATGTTTGTTCGTGAAATAAAATATGTTTAAACTAATTAAACTTAAAACGTTTCAGCGTATCCGTTGACAACCAGGAGGTCCTGCGTGTCCCCATCGAAAGTGGAGGGTTCTGGCAGAAGGGCGTGTTTCACGGTCACAACCCCCGGGGGAGCGGTTCCAAGGCCGCCCCATTCGATACTGCTGTATGTATAGAGCCGCGTTCTGGGAAAACTGGGCATAATGCATTTGCGTAAAGTGTCGTCCCATATTAGCCTGTTCAGCCCGCATAAGCTAATCAGGGACGACACTTTCCGCTTTTATTGAGTTTTTTTGTTTCAAGGGAAGTCTTTTCAAAACGAAATCGAGTTTAGGCAGAAAATGTCGTCGCTGATAAGCCTGTGCGGACTGCATATGCTAATCTTGGGCGACACTTTTCGCAAATGCAAACCAGTCTTTCTTGAATGCGGCTTTTTACCTTTATTACATCAACGGTTTTGAGTTCTGAATTATTATCGTTTCGTACGCATATGTGCTAAAAATGTAAGAATCGAGGTAAATATTGACGAATGCGCGGTCGACATTGGGTTTCCAAATGTATATTGGACAAAATAATATGGCGTGAAGATTACACAATAAATGACAATGTATAAACAGCCTCTTGACAAACGTTACGATTCTCTGTATTTGTGTGTCTTATTATCTTCATCACAGAGCCTATGTGTGAAAACGTCTATTGACGTTACGTGTATTGAAGTGATGATCTTTTAACGTTACGTGTATTTTCCTCAACATTGCTTTGAAAGCTTCGGGTATTTAAGTGGTACCGTATGCGCCTCTTTCAGTTTTACCTGATCTTGAACCTCTCTTTACATTACGTGCACTCCTCTTTCAGTTTTCCCTGATCTTGAACGTTGCCATTGGTGGAAACAATGGCTCTTTCCCGGACAGCTGGACATACAACAGCCGGAAACCATACTGGCACAACTCCCCAAATATTAACCAGAACTTCTGGGACGCCCGGAACGAGTGGCGCCCATCGTGGCAAGGGGACAATGTCGCCATGGAGGTGGACTACGTGGAAATGTTCCAGTACTAAACATTGGGCTGGATGTGATTTTGAGGTCTGATTTGTACCACGAAAGCACAGTCCGTTCAAGCTGTAATGAGATTCATATGCTAATGTATTCTTGCAAATAAATAAATAAAAGTAGAAATCAGTTTTGAGAGTGTGACATTTTCTAAAATAATTACCAATAGTGTATTATTGTTTGCAATAACCAACTTACCTGTGCCCATTTTTGATACACCCTGAAACTATATGTAAAACTCTACATATGCTTACAATTCTTACGGGTCATTTGTTTCAACTTAGTTCGGTAATTAAGGACAATTTGTTAAAGGAGAAAACACAGGCTCACACACTTGCATAAAGCGCCGTTGACTATCATCTGGATTCGACAATCAAGATTAATAGTTTTATTCAGACAAATATAAACTAGTTAAGTTCTTTCTCGTGTGCATTTTGATGAATAGAAACTCACGATGAACGGTGTAACGTAATATGTCGAACGGTGTGGCTTTCGAAAGCATACTAATTGATAAATTTCGGTTAAATAAAAACAAACATCTGTGGAAAAGTGCACCATTTTATAAAGTATACAAATAGTATAGTTAAACATCTATTTCCATATTGAAATAACATAAGTGCATCGACCGCAGATGAAGATTCCACCATTATGCAACGCGGATAAATTGGGAAACATTCGGGAAATAGCATTTTAACATATTTTGTATTAGCGAGGACATCATGTTATTACTTCACGAAAATCAACACTACTCCAAAAACAAAACAAGAACACTAATCTAGCTACATGGATATGAGCCTCTCTCTGTGAAAAGGGTGTTTAATGTATGTGTGTAACCAGGTAGTATCTTAGTAATATTTAACCTGATAAAACGTTGATGAATACAAAACTCGAATACAAGTTCTGAAAAAGTAGTACGTGTGTGAAGTTCGCATATTAAACTGATTTAACCTATCATTAAGCATATTTAGCAAGTTTAGTACATATATAGAAACCTGTGTCCAATTTAGCTTATTTAGCCTTCATTTTAGCACACTGTTTAGCCTATTTAGCATTTTTAACAAGTTAAGTAGGTAGGTTAAAAAATACACCCTGTTTACTAGCATATTAAGCAGTATTTTCAGCATATTTAGCCTTCTTAGCAAAGTTTAGTTGAAATGTTGAAATAAACATCATATTTAGAAGGCGAGTGGATATGCACACGTAATGGACCCCATTTGGACAAACAAGGGTTATTCCTCGGAAGGCACCTAGTGCACGCTGATCTCCCGTCGGTTGCCTGTCGGGCTGACCTAGTTTCGGCCCAGGGTTTTAATTTAGGCGGGCGTACATACAGCCTTTTAAGCTTTATACGCTATATTATGGTGAGTGGGTCGCACCTTTAAGGGCCCCTTTCGGACAAACGAGAGTTATCCATTGGAAGCAACCAAGTGCACGCTGATCTACCGTCGGCTGACCCAGTTTGGCCCTGGGTTTTAATAAGGAGTCAGGGGGACGCACATACAGCATATTCAGCGTATTATGCGCTATATCCACGGCGATTGGGTAAACAACTTTAAGGGCCACTTATCCCCCCTGAATCGAACTAGTGCACGGTGATCTTTCGTCGGCTGCCTGTCGGGCTGACCTAGTTTTGGCCGGGACTTTTAATCAGGGTCGGCGTTAATGGGGTGCATACAGCGTATTTAGCGTATATGGGTTTTTTTCAGTTAGTGAGTATGCACGTTTAAGGCTCCTTAAGGACAAACAAGAGTTATCACACGGAATAAACCTAGTGCACGCTGGACTCCCGTCGGCTGCCTGTCGGGCTAACCTAGTTGCAGTCCAGCTAGTTGCAGTCCAGGGTAATGATTAGGGTGTGCGTTAGGATTACGTAAATGGAAACTATGTGCGTTGTTTTCAGTGATTGGTTGTGCACCTTTAGTGGTCCCTTTTGGAAAAATACGAGTCATCCCCCGGAAGCGACCTAGTTCATCCAGAATTCTCGTCGGCAGTGAGTTTTGACTGACATATTGATGTCCCGGGGTTTAATTAGGGTTTACGTACATACCATGTGGGTTATTTCCAGTGAGTGAGTATGCATCTTAACTGGCCTCTTTTGGACAAACAAGAGCAATCGCCAGCTGTCAATCACCTCAGCCGTTAAGTCCGCCATAAACAACTTGAGAGAAGCGCCTTACCGCCACAATTTTGTCCGACAAACTAGAATGCCTATGTATTAAAAAAAAAGCCTCATTTAAGATTTTCACGTTGACTTCATGCAATATTAATTTGTTGAAAAAAATTCGTAAAATGTAATTAAAAGAGTTAATTTTTTTTTCGAATATGCGTAATAAATCTTGCTCAAACAGAAGTGTTAATATGCATTTTCGGACACGTGTCTCAATCACCTCTTGAATTATATAAAGGCTAGTCTGCTGACATTATATTATGCATTATGAGAAGCCATACACCACCTCATAAATTTGTTAAAAGGCTACTGCCTATCCTATTATTTTGGGTAAATCGGATGAAACATGTCCATAATTGTATCTAACATTCACGACCGAACACTCGTGCGGGAAGGACTCGTCGGGAAATCGCATAAATTGGTTCCCCCGAGGCAAAACAGTAATGTAACGGGGAGCTCTTTAATCCCCTCTCAAACACTTATCCTTCATCCCCTAAATAGCACCAGTCTGAAAAAGAACCCCGTCTAACCCCTCAAAATCAGGCCGAATCCCGGATATTCGTTACCACGGCTCGTTCCTATGCTTATCTTTGCAAAGCGGACATTCGTTCCTACGTTCCTAAGTTGTTTTGACAACCCGGACATTGTTTTGGCATCTCTTCAGCTTTTTAGAGAAAGACAGATGCAGCTGATACTTTGTTATTTAATTGCATCGTGCCTTAGAAGAAAAAAAAACGTATCTGAAACTTTGGTAAGCAACCGATTTTTAAGCATTTAAAATCTAATTAATCTAAAACGTATTCTCTCTTTTTTGCAGTTTGATTTGATTGTGTATTTTATGATGATAATTGTCACTTACATCAATAATCAATGTATATGTCTACGCTTACCAACTGTCGTCATACTTAGCATTGGCGTATATTTTGTTTGAGTTACAATTTATTGTTATTTATGTATAATATATAATTAATTGATCCTTTCATTGTCTATCACATTTCACGTTTTAAGAGACATTTTAAACTGTGTAACATGGGTTATATACCTCTTCGTTTCGTAATTGTAATCACATGTCCGATCAGATAGCCGAAAAGATTTTATGAGTCGAATCTGTGTAGCCCCATA
Source organism: Dreissena rostriformis (assembly GCA_007657795.1). Taxonomy (NCBI): domain Eukaryota; kingdom Metazoa; phylum Mollusca; class Bivalvia; order Myida; family Dreissenidae; genus Dreissena; species Dreissena rostriformis. The sequence goes on from VMBQ01002628.1 coordinate 11,888, forward strand.
TACAATGTAGTATCATGTTTCGTTTCACAACCACCACAATCACTACCCATCGTGATCATCGTCGTCATTTAACAACCACCACATCCATCACCACCATGGTCATCACATTTACATTTTTCATTATCGAAATCATCATCATCATCATGGTCATGTAACAAAAAAAAACAGATAATTTATGTTCGTAACTCAAACCTGAAAACAAACATGATTGCACTGATGGATGGGTCTGTACACGTGGTTATATCGGTAATTCTTCATACATATAAGCATATAGTATCGCTACAATTATATCGCTAGCGATATACGAACTAGTCCTTGGTTAAACGATATATATGTACGTATCATCTTTGTTATATTTTTGTTAATAAATTAAATAAGCAGTTTTGTTGTATAGCAGTAATGGCCATGATATGTATAGTTGCTTTGGTATCATGCAATAAATCAAACTTTTGACAAAGACTCAAAATAAAAGATAATCATACAAGATGTGTTGAATGAAACAAAAGTTACAGCAACAAGTGACAATGACATTTTGGCAAACAAACTCAGACTGTTTCAAGTTAAAAGGAACACACAAGTCGTATTGTGTTAAACTAAGTAGAGAATTGAAAAGTGCAACTACGGAAGTGTAAGTTTGCAATGCGGTATATGGAATGTTATCAAGTATAATATGACAAGAGAAGTCCTCCACAAAAATATCTGCTTGTGTTTTTATAACATACTATTACATGTATATTATAATATATTATTGTTAATAATACAACATAAAATCAGAGATTTATTAAAACATTATTGCCGAACTATACAATTTGTGTTATGACCTTCCTGAAGGAAATAAAGTATCATACACAACAATATTCACATGGCAGTTTATTCAATGTGTCTGCATGTATATATTGGATAACAATATATTGATTAAACATTTTCAGTGCTGCACTAACATCTCTATGTATATTTGATAGTGCCAAACACATAGTGCAATAGTCAGCGCTACATTATGTAATAAATCAGGTCGTTTTAAATATTATACAATATCACGCCAACTGCAAAATACTCTTCTCCCATTGGCTGTTTGACGTCACATGCTGACCCCATATATTGTTTATGGGGTCAGTAGACTAACATGACGTCACATGCTGACCCAATATTATTCTATATGGGGTCAGTAGACAAACATGACGTCACATGCTGACCCAATTATGTTTGTTGTTTCTATGTTATTACTGACATTGATGAGATACATATGAAATCGGATAATGTATGTTAATAAAACAGTGGTTTTATAACAAACAAGAAAATTTGTTGAATTGATATCCCCCGCAATTAAAATTGTGTTTATGGATGGGCGAAGGATAATAAAACAGAAACCCAATGATGCTTGTTTGTTGTCTTTTAAGTTTCTTTTGTTTCCAATAACATGTTCACATGGGTTTCTTTACTATATCAAAATACACACTACATAAATAATTTCATTACATTATAATACGCATACAAATCTTACATGTTAAGAAGTACAATAATAATTCAGTATCAACTTCATATAGAAGTACAGCGGTATTCACAAAGTAAGTTTAACTTGTCAATTTATGAATAAGCAAAACTTGCTACCGGTATACAAACATATAAAACACGTAACAAGTTGTCATAAAAAATTCTTGAATTTGGGGTTTACTATACCAAAAACATATTAAATTGTACTAATACATGAACTTAATTTCAACAAAGATCTATACAATACATGTATTATAGGTCTTTGATTTCAAATGAAATCTGAATATCTAAAAATACTTAAAGATGCTTAATGAAAATACTCAACCGCCACAGTCATGAAAGGGGCTGCAAGATCTTATTACCACTGCACCAAGTAATAAATATGAAATGTTGTTCGATTTGTTGAATTGTCAAAATGTTTGATATTTTTATTTTTTAATTCCATCTTTACTTTGATTTTTTT
>VMBQ01002628.1:15240-56705 GCA_007657795.1 Dreissena rostriformis
GATTAAGGCAGTTTTAACTGGTAACATTTACCAAAAATGTGTAAAGTAGCACTCTTAATTGATATGCATAGGTACATTTATAAATTACTGACGGAAAACGTTATCCTTTTACAGACAAATGTCTGCCTGCCAACAGGAAGTGAATATTAGCAGTTGTAAACAAAGGAAATAAATTCTCAAAATTGATTCTAGCCTGTTTATGTAATTCTATTGACTGGCCATTAAATTTAACTGGTCAGCAATAATTATTATGTGGTCAGGCTAGACTGGACAACAATTTGGGAGGAAAACAGTGAGTTATACATCAAGACATTGGGGTAAGAAACTTAAACAATTCATAATAATAGTTTACACTATTCAACTAGAATGAGTGTCACTGGGGTATAACATCGATGAATATAAAAATGTTTGACATTGTGATACAATATTGTGATCAATAAATAGTAACGAAAATATGTATTTTACATTCCTTTTTTCAGGATTTTTCCTGAAGTTTTGTTATTGTTATATAATGTTCTTGAATTTAATATTTTCTAAAATATTAGTTATAAAAAAAAATTGTTTGTCCTTGTTAATTTGATGAGATGGAAAGTAGTTGGCGTGATATAATCGTTACAGGGTTAGTTACTGACCCGATACGGTCTCGCCCCGATATGGTTTTCCACAGAACCGTTTATCCCGTTCGGTCTCGCCCCGATATGGTTTTCCACAGAACCGTATATCCCGTATCGGGTCAGTAACTAACCCTGTACCTATTAATATAATCAGTTCATTATCAAATAATTGTAATACGTGGGCATTTTTACTTATTTCTTTCACATAATCACATTGATCACAGTTATGTCTTATTTGGTATGTCCAAATATGGACAATATATAGTATAATAATATGATATCATATCAGTTATATTTAGTTATTGTCAACATATATATCACTGTTATTAGAGGGAATGGAAGGGGTCGAATTAGACCGGTGTTTATGTTCTGTAATTTGGAAAGTAAGAGTTTTAGTAAATGCTATACTAACAGCTATTTAAATATTTTGATGAATTTAATGTTTCGTTACTTGCGCTCAATTATAAGGACAGTATCGTGTTTAACAAATGTGTGTATCCTTCATTGGACCTTGATGTGGAAATTAATGTTTTCGGTTTCTTGGTCAGTCGCGATTAAAGTTATCATTGATAATGTGTATGGATTGTTTTAACGAGGCGTTTTGGGCCTTGCATAACGTATGCAACATTTGAATACTATCTCTATGTTTACACTTCTGAAATGGATTAAATGATAGCTATTTTACCATGATGTATTAGATATACAGTAACACACACACCAGTCTTAATCATTTTAAACGGAACGTTTATTGCACAACGTTATCTGGGAATGAAAATCAAACTGTGTGTCGTGTTCTGAGAAATCTGGGCATAATGCTTGTGCGTAAATTGTCATCCCAGATTAGCCTGTGCAGTCCACACAGGCTAATCAGGGAAGACCATTTCCGCTTTTATGGAATTTTTCGTTTAAATGATGTTTCTTCTTTGCGAAAATCCAGTTTAGGCGGAAAGTGTCGTCCCTGATTAGCCTGTGCGGACTACACAGGCTAATCTGGGACGACACTTTACGCTCATGCATTATGTCCAGTTTTCTCAGAACACAAAACAATGGGTTCAACTATTGGTGTAAGATATTTAAATAGATGCATCGTATGCTATGTTCTGATCAACTTGACTTTATAATTATTAATTTCCTAACTGATACTTAACCTCGGTGTTTCATCATTTCCGGTCAAGTTGTGTTGCATTAAAAGCGACTTGTTGTTGACGAAACGAAACGAAACAAAACAGGCCCGTGATTAAACACTTGTACATACACGCTAAGTTATTAAATCAACCCTCTTAATCTTTTTACTTAAAACCGATTCAAAAATGTGTAAAAGGTTTTAGGTTTAGGTTTTTTCAATATACAATAGGCATTCAGTCCATGCGTATACAAGTTCAGAACCTAATAACATATAAAAGCATTAACATGTGATCAGTATTGAATTTCATAAGTTTGTTAATTTAAGTATCAATAAATGAAAAAGGTCTAGGACAATTAGATTTCAGCATTTACAATCTATAAAACAATGTTATAATGATAACATTAAAAAAACAAGAAAGACGAACATTTTCAAGATAGCGAGAAGTCAAGTTTAAGTAATACATTATACACCATTAATCAAAATAATATGTATACATGTATCTTCGACTACATGCTTTGTGTACACACAAAGCAAAGTTTCTGTTGGTTTTTATAAGATCAGTCTGCATTAATTCAATACAATTTATCATGTTTGGTCTTTTCCAGTAATATGTATTTATATACAATTTTCTAATATCATCATATACCAAAGTTATGTGAATGCGCTTGAAGATGAATTGGAATATAGTTGCTCTATGCTTTTATCTGTGCGGTGTAAATATCAAAACCGTTTAATGCGGAAGTTAACTTGACACGTGCTGAATCAAGGAGAACATTCTTTTACACTAATGGCACAGAACGAAGTTTAATTATTCATGTATAACCGTTAATATATTATTGCCGTTTATAAATAATCGTTGGTGCTGCAGCGATTACAGGTATGTGAGTTTATTTCTTTTGCAGAGTAAACTTCCGAAATTGTGCGTTATTAAAGTATTTAACACTTATTTTTAATTAACGTTTAGTTAAAACATATTTCTTTCTTTTGGCAAATACAGTACACACCAATCATGCACAATACAATCATTATAAGAAAAGGATTGAAACGAAAGAAATAATTCGTATATAGTTTCTCTCCTTAACTTTACATCTCTTATATATTATAACTTTACCTTTAGTATGTTTATCAACGTTTATCTACTATAGGAGCACAAGCTATAACGTGTCATTATGCGCATTATGGGTTTCACAAACAACAGCGTCTTGTGATAATCTAAACTTTGTAAGTAGAAAGTAATTCGAGAGTTTATAGTATAGTTTTGTTCTGTGGATTGCCTTTGTGTTTTTCTGACACATTAGGTCAGTTATATTCCTTGTTGGGTTGCATTTTAAGTGGTCTCTTTGTTGATTAAGGAAACGAAGCGAAAAAAGAGCGTTATCAAAAGCCAGTGCAGTTTACATGAGTAAGCAAAACGATGTCGGCCATATTATCAAATGTCGACTAAAATGTGTTAAGTTGAATTGCCTGCTGGAGATTTGTATAATTCTTGCTTAATGTGCTTTTTATCTGAACGGTTTAAAAAACATAACATATCTTTATTCCGGCATAAAATAGCACAATGCATACTTATAGCCAACAAAAGAATTATAGAGTGAAAAGTGAAATAGTTAAAAAAAAAGTTAAATATAAACATTCGTGGATGCGGAAGTTAAGTTTACTACAGTTTTACAAGTGCCATATCAAGCAGAACATTCGTTTGCGCTATTGCAACCAAACAAAATTCAATATTTATACATAATCGTGAAAAAATTGTTTCTATTACGAACTCTTGGCGCCGCAGTATTGACAGGTATGTGAGTTTTAATGAATGCTTATATTTATAAAAAATATTACACGTCTGTATTTGTGTTTTTAATCGGTAAATAATAGTCTTAAATTCACAGTAAGCATGTTTATCAACGTATATCTACGTATGCCACTTGTTAATATGTTCCATTTTTCAGAGTATGGGTTTTCAAAACAACAGTATTTTTTTCCTTATCTAGAGTTTGCAAAACTTTAAATAAATCGACAGTTTATGGAATAGTTCTGTTTTGCGCATTTTAATTCTTTCTTGTTGACAAATGGTTTTATAGAATTCTGTTTACCAGCGTGTGAATATTGTGATATCTAAAAATAAATGAGAAATGCAAAATTAATTTATATGTATTGTGCTTTTACATGTTCAAAAAGGCAAGTGTCATAACGATTTTTATTGATTTTGAAATGACAGTTCAATCGAGTAATTAAATATCAACTTATGTTGGCTTTCTGCCTTCGTTAACAATACATTATTGAATATTCTTCGAATAGTTCCAACTATTTGCTGGCGTAGGTATAGACGTTTGCTTCTTTGCAATGTTGTGGTTAATTTTAACGCGCAACATATCACCGCTTTAGAGACAACCATTTAACTCGATAAAAGCGTTCAATGTCATTGTTTGAGGTCACTGACACAGTTCCATACCTCTTAACTGAAATCAGCAGAATGTTGTCCCCGTTTGTTCTTATAAATTGCAGTTAACGTTTGCAACAACTCAATATCATGACATCTACTGAATATAATGGCATACAAAAAAACATATTTATTTTGGTTGAGTCCTTATGAACAGTAACCGAATAAGACCTATAACTATGGCAAGCATTTTAGCAGAATCATGTCCATGTTTGTATTTATACAGATCAGAGTTAGGTTTGAGTGCAAGATACAATTCAGGTTAAGGATTTTCATTCGGGTAGTAAATGCAAAGTTCATCACTTCATATACTGAGTTAAACTTGTCTTCGGGATCATCATTGGAGGCTACTGACTGTTACTATTTTGTTCGTGCAATAACCCCATATCGATACATCTAAAGCATATATTAACATATAACTTTGAATTTGTGATCGTGGTCTTTATTAACAGTCCCTGGCCATAGAGTACGGTTTTGACTAGCCTTTTAGTTGAATTATGATATCCGTTTGTGATAAGACAAATTGGTTTATGTTTGCGTTTAATATGAAATTCAGGTAAAAGTTTGCGGGCAACAATTACATATCTAAGTACCTACTACAGAAATTCAAGAACAACAGTTTCCTGAAAATATGAGCTTAGATACAGTAGAGGTATTGTTTTGTAATTTTAATTTAATGTAGCCTTAATTCAGATCTTGTTTGAGGTTGAATTTTGCGCCAGTTGCATGTAGGGCATGGTTACAAAACACAGACAAATAGTTTCTGCTCAATAGCTTGAGGCTGAATGGAAATAATGTGCCGTAAGTGTATGTGTATGTTGGTTATATGCATATTTTGCTAGCAAAGTTAATACAATTAACGAAAATTAAAGAAAATGAATTGGTTAAAAATTCTCAAATCTAGTTTCCTTGCATTGTCAAGGATTAATTTGTAATTTTTGTTTACATGTTCTATATTAATACTACAGATATTAAACTTCCGATATGTCTAAGTGATCATACTAGTATCAGATCACGTTCAGGAATTGTCAATTCTATTATCAAAGCGGAAGAATAGTCATGCGCTGCTTGAGTCAGCTTTTGTTTATGTTAAATGTCGGGTTACATGTAATGTCATGTGTTGTACAGGCAATTCGTCAATTGCCTTTAATAACAAATGGCAGGTGTTTATCTAAATGTTTGTCTTGATTATTTTGTTTTACAATTTCATTGTTCGTCCATATTTATCTTCAAACCAACTCACTTCGTTCGCATAAGTTTCTTACCGTTGTTATACCGGCAACCAATAATATTGAGATGCGCACGTATTTCTTAATATGTTTATCTATGAACTCTTACTTATACCCACACCAACAAAGTTAAATATGAGTGCGCAGTTCGGTCCGTCGGGCTTCCGGTCATTTAGTTTTCACGGTTTGCAGGCAATAAGTAAACCCATGATAAATTATAATAAAATAAGAAAAGGATGTTTGTGTAAAACATAATTAAAATACAAGTTGTTTTAAACTGTTGTTACAGACAAATTGATTTTTGGGACAGATTATTGGCCCGTTTTTTATTATATATACACGATTGCTTTTGTACTAGGTACCTTGCAATTTCAGTATTCTTTGCATTCTAAGAACGGTAAATGCAATATCATACATCTTTATTGTTAGCAAACAAAACAATACAACACACTCAGTATCAATAATGTCTGTCAAATCAGCAATACCATCATACACTAGAAATGCTTATTTTAAAGATGAACAGCTCAAACAGAAAAACAAACTAATGAACCGGTGTAAACTGGTAAAAGAGATTCTTTGTGAATCAGTAGGAGATACATAGAAGCACACTTGCAATTTTCATTTTCAAACCGATTTAGAACATCATATCACAGAACATGACTCAAACACACACACACCACGAGAATCATACGATAAAATGCTTACATCTGGGATAATTGCCTTGGGACGATACATGCAAACGAATCGTGGTTTGAACAGGTTTGATGCGCTGATTCAAACTGAACTCAAACAATAGTGTCTACCATAATATTGGTTAAAGTGATCACCGCCCCTTCCGTACAAGTGGGTATTTGCATCGTCCATGCTGCTAAATGCGGTCGCCAGTGTGTTGGTCAAATCAATGATCATCATTCTAGCCAATATTTTACGGTAATAACGACCCATGTGTCATAAATCATTACATTGATTATTACCGATATGCATAAGCGCCTCAAAACTTCACCTCGCTTATTAATGAAGACATTGTGCGTTCAAAATGTTTGCAATCAATAGTTAAAATGTCATTTTAAGATAATTAGAACGACAGGATTTGCATGTTTAATCAATTATTAAAAACTTATTTAATGTATAAACTACGTGTTAAATAGGACGTATTCGAACTGGCCATATTACTAAACGATACGATAAGTTTTGTAATGTTTTTTGTAAGTGTGTTTAATGTAGATGAAATGTCGAGGAATTATGAATTGTTAGGAATGTGTGCTAGACCCTTTAAGTATCTTCGAAATTCAAGGTTATTGACATCGCGTCACATTTTTAATTGAACTTAAATATATACGCACCAAACAAATACTCTCAATTTAAACGTTTTTTTTTGTATTAATAATCATTCGAAAATAACAAATTAACGCAAATAAACCATTGAAGGTTCGTAGCTAACAGAGAGATGCAGCGCGGTCAGTACACAGTTTACTTTAGATTTTTGCTATGTGGATAGTGTAGAACTTATCACGAATTTTGTATATATTTCAGTCCTCATAGACTGTAAGCATAAGAGCTATTTTGAATCATATGGATAAATCATATTGGCTATCTTTCTTATATCTTGTTTGTTTGATACATGTGTTTTATACATCGCTAACTTGATTATGTAATATATGTTATGGACAAACCACATTTCTTTGTATGATAAATTTAAACGTTCAGTTCAAATTATAAAAAAAAAGATCCCAGAATCAGTTTGTAATGCGAGTTTAAACTCGAGTCCTTTTCGCCGCGCCAATGTGTAAAAGTTGTGGACGCCCCTGTTTACAGACAAATTTTAAACAAACGATAACAAGTAGGATATAGACAGCGACACAAAAACAACAGATGTAAAACTGTGAGTCACCGAATTGGACGATTAACTGCACAGCCAGTAGGGAGTTAATCGTGGTTTACCGACGTACGATCCTAGCAATGTGCCCATCTATGTTAATTGGCGTCGCACTGAAGTGCAGCGACTAGTATGTAATACGTTTTTTTTTCGCTTATGGGAGGAAAAGTTTTTTTACGAATCAATGTATATATTTTTGTTGTCAGAATATCTTGCATAGTGGTGATTTTTATTGCTTTATTGATAACCGTTATAGCCAATTCGGGATTTTCGAAACTAAGTCGAATAAGAGTTGTCTCCCATTCGGGTAGGTATGCTCACTTCCGGTTGTGTTAAACGTAACAATTGAAAAAGTAAACAATGGGCAAATTCTATTGCTGTATGCCTGACTGTAAAAATTTTGGGCGGAAATTTGGCAGATATGGCAAGCCTGTACCGCTACACAAATTGACAAGTAATCGTGCCACTAGACTCGCTTGGATAAGGGCTATTAGCAGAACAGATTTAATCTGATTGGAAGACAACCGGGTAGGTATTATTTGTACATGTTTATCCACGTCTTATCTGTCGATGTACATAAACCTCGTGTACATGTACATTGCAAGCAGAATTATTATACAGATTTTTTTTATTATTAATCGGCTAATAAACTTATTAAATTTGATTTAATATGACCAAATTGGTTGACATTTCACACCATGATTTGCTAATCTTATATTCTCTCCATTTTTACTCCATAAACATAGGTTTTTGCTAAAAATTACTGTTTCAAACTGTTTTCATAGCTAAACATGTTTCGTTTAGATATGTGTATCGGTTTTTTCTGCCTTTCCAGTATTTAATTATACCGTTTTGTGTATTTTGATGTTGCAGATACTCCAGGGTATGCTCTGATCATTTTGTGGATGGAATTGGTCCAAACAGCCTTAACAGAAACAAGGTGCCAAAAGAACACCTTGCGCAGAAGATCCTTTCTACCAAGAAAGTAAAGACGCGTAGATCTCTGATAAAGGTAATAAATTGCTGTTTTAACCTTTCAAAGCATTAAAAAAAAGTATGCATCTAATACTTTTCACAGTATGTGAAGAGAATAAAATGTATAATATATGCGATCAAAATTAATGATAGAACGCACATTTTTTTCTAAAACTTTGTTTAAGAAAATAACACACACAAAAAAAACAGTTAAATTTATGTTTTAAGGGGACACTCAGATCATACATATTTATACATGTATGTAACAATATTATTCAATAATTGCATGTAAAAACTTCAAACCCATATTTCTAGCTTATCTATAAGGCTTAACATACACTTGGTTATTTAAATTTTAGTATGAAGTACTTCCTGTGTATTTAAACTGTGTTTTTATCTGCATTTAATCAGTAAACTTGTTTTTTGTTGTTTATAATATATTTATATAAAATGTGCAGAAACATGCATTTATTTCTTACTATTACTTTTGTTAAAGGTGTTTGACAGTGCTGATCAGCCTGATGTTTCTTCAAGGCCACAGAGTGAGAGTCATTCCTGGGATCAGATTGAATCATTTCATGGGTAATGATATAAATATTTATTGTCTTCAAAATTTCAGGCTATTTATTCTTAAGGGTTAGGCTTTTTTTGTATTTATTATTGATAAATAATATTAAAACTTAACATTAACATTTCTTAAGTTCAAAGATTCTTAAGATGTACCATCACTTTTTATGCCCCCGAAGGTGGGCATATTATGCCCCCGAAGGTGGGCATATAGTGAGCGCACTGTCCGTCTGTCCGTCCGGCTGAAATTATGTCACACTTAAAGTTTAAAGTTTGCGTTTAGGTTTCGAAAAATGTGGAAAAAGGGGGCATATGTCATCCTATGGTGACAAGCCTTGTTTAATATGGAAGTGAATTGTTTATGCCAGAACAAAACATTAAGATTTATGTATTTATAATAATAAACTTATTTATTTGAGATAGATTGCATCAAAAGCCTTAGGCTTATTGAGATACTCTCTCGAGTCTGTTTTCTGGAAAGAACCAGTACATGGTGTCTTTGGAAAAGATCATGAGAACGCTCTCCAATTACCTCCCAGTCGCTTGGCAGTCACAATATCCACTATGTCACAACAATTTTTAAAAGGTACAATATATATATATATATAAATATATAATACATAAAATGTATGTATTTCAGCTATGCAAAATCACATGCAGATGACACCAGTGTCGGTGATTGCAGCTCTGGAAGTGTGGGTGTACAGGCATCTCCTGACATGCATGAAATCTCCACAAATACCGAAAGACCAGAAATAACCATCGAAGACATTATGGCCTCAGAAGATAAAATCATGTTTTATACTGGCTTGCCAACTTTCATTATTTTTAATTCTTTGTTTTTGACATTGATTGACTTTGGTGCAGACAAGTTATGTACTGAAAAACTGAACACTGTTAAGATTGAGACAGGGCGTAAAAGAAAGTTAAGACCTGTTGATGAGTTTCTTCTTGTTATGATGCGATTAAGACTCGGACTGCTTGTAAAAGATCTTGAATACAGGTTTAAAATTTCTGGAAGTGCAGTGTCAAAAANTTTGTAGTGCATTGACAAACCTAATGCCATCTTTGGTAAAGTGATCAGGGCAACAGATAAGGGGAGTACAACGTGTATTTGTGTAAATACTCAATTCTAAAACACCTGTAGTGGCTGGTACATAAGTTAGTTACTTTGTATGATATCATTTTTGGGTATTTTTTAAACATACATATGTTGACATCATCTCATGTAAGTCTTCATTTTTAAAATGTAACAAACAAATTCTGCATTCCATTTAGTGCATTTATTATAATCATATTCAATAACATGGTGAACAAATTATTTGATGCAACAACATGAAAATAACTGTTCATTACTAGTACAAATTATTTTATGCAACAAAATTAAAATAACTGTTCATTACTAGTACAGGATTGATAAATAAAACATTTTTTAATTTTGAATGAGTTGTATCTCTTCATTGTGTTTTTGTTCCTTGAGTGCTATGTACAGTCATATATTATAGTAAAATATACTTTCAAATAACTTATATCACAGGCCATATACGTATAGATTGATATATGTATCACAACAGTCCATCTTCGTTTCACAATTGATAAAAACAAAACAATTGGCATTGTGTACAAATAATGAATCAAAAAACGACTTATAGAATAGTATGAAAATATTTTTCATTGTTATTGTGCCCAGATTGGGTAAAAACACCAATGCAGCTTTGTATGACTGGTTGCCTGCCTGTGAACTTATATATATATTTCTTCGATGAAACTCTTTTCATGAAACTGTAAAAAACTGACACACAGTTTTTATGCCCCCGGTAGGGTGGCATATAGCAGTTGAACTGTCAGTCTGTCCGTCCATCCGAAAACTTTGACATTGGTCATAACTTTTGCAATATTGATCATAGCATCTTGATATTTGGCATGCATGTGTATCTCATGAAGCTGCACATTTTGAGTGGTGAAAGGTCAATCTTCATGGTCAAAGGTAAAAAAAAACAAAATACAAGGGAAGTAACAAGCTTTAAAGGGAGATAATTTCTATACTTGCCAAATGATAAATAGAAATTTTATTTCAAAGCGGCGCAGTAGGGGGCATTGTGTTTCTGACAAACACATCTCTTGTTTGGTTTATAATACATGTACATATCTCTTATTGCATAATCTTGGAATGACATGATCTTTGTAAAAAGAGACCAACTTTTGCAGAAGAGAATCCCAAAACAAATCATCAAACGAAATTGATATGATTTTCAGATCCTTTGCTGTATAAATAACAAAGTCACATTTTTTATATCCACAAACTCCCATTTGCCCTTGCACCTGGGTGTAATATCGCCTTGATTTTTAATTGAAGTTCATTATTATCATCATAAAACAATAGAAGTCATTGTTTGAACAAGTTTCTGAAACAGTCATATTACGCAATTTATATGGGCATTTAACCTCTAATAGAATTTGCTCTGAACTTTTTGAACTTTCTACTTCACCATCAGGACTGGCACGAAGAAAAGAATAGTGCTTCGACAAAAAAAGACCTTTTTCTAAAATGTTAACATTTCTTTTTTTTCTTTTTTTTTACAGCTTTATAGTTTGTTTTTGGCAACAACTTTTATTGGATGTCGCGTCGTGACAACGTTAATTAAAATTTCATACATCACTTAAATATCTTATAACAAAAACACGTGTTTTTATATTAACAAATAAATGCAAACAACACATCTATTATCCATGTATTTTTATGGTTGTGTATCATAGGCCCTAAGTACTATCCCTACCACATATAGAGTGCGAAGCGCGACACGTATTATTGATTGTAACGTTGCGATAAAGGGGGCAGCCGCTTATCAAGGAGGAGCTGTGTCCCAGCAACCCGTTTCCCTAGAGTCAAGCACTCCTCGGAGTTTTTTTTTAAGAACCACAAATAGAGCGCGAAGCGCGACACGTATAACTACTTTCCAGGTGGTATGGACCCTTTAGCATTATCCGACCATTACGTCCAAAGGTATATTCCTTAGAATTTTAGAAATTTTGAAATCCTTGAAAGTCCAAAATTTTCATCAGATTCTTTCCAAACTTACAGTGTCTTTATATCAATGAGCATTTTTACCTTATTTAAAATGAAACACATCGGGAGAATAAGTCCAGAATTTTTTTCTATTAAATTTGAGAAAATAAAGAATTTCCACTTGTTTTAAAGATTTCACAACTTTCGTCTGAATCTTTACAAACTTGTTAAGTGTTTTTATATCAGTACTACCCCAAACCTATTCAAAATGAATTTGAAAGTATTGTGAAATGCAGCTTCTTTATGCAATTTACAGTTTTCATTCATTTTTTTTTTCAAACTTTTACAGTGTTTTCATATCAATGAGTACTCAACCCCTATCGTAAATAAGCAACGTAAGATTAAGTTCAGAATCATCTCCCCTTGAGGTTGAGAAAAATATGAAATTACGCTTACAAGATGAAGCAGATTTTTTAAAATATACACAGTTCTGTTCCATTAATAAAAACTGCACACGGATGCCAGTTAAGAAACCAAAACGAAACCAATGTAAATTAAAAGAACTATGAAATATTTGGGGGTTACAACACAAACTCGTAGATAATGGTTATTTGGGGGTTATAACACAACATCATAGATAATGGTTATTTGGGGGTTAAAACACAAAATCATAGATAATGGTTATACCAGTATCTTTTTCTATTTTGTTTAAAATAATCGGCCAATATATTATTATTTACAGTAGAAAAAAAAAATCGTTCCATGTAACTTCAATGAGTGCCTTTTACACTGAAATTCCCGACGCCCTTTGATGCTTTGCATCAATACTTATCTTGTGATATATTTAAATGAATTTGCTGTGTGTAGTAACTGTTCTAATGTGATCAACCTCGACCTGATTTTCTTATAAATTTTCTTAACTGAAGTCTCGCCTCGTTGTATGATTGTATTTGTTTATTTGTTTTATTCTCGCTGGTTTTACTAACGACACGAAATTGAAAGAGCACATATTCATTCTACAAGTGGATTCGGGGTTTTATTACTAAGCAACCACTCTGGATTTAATTGTGGAATACCGCATATACTTCCGTTATGCTATTTTATCTGAACGCTTTAAATATAAACACCACAGTAGGTCGAAGTTAAATTCAATACATCTGTGCAAGTGATAAATCAAGCGGAACTTAATGTGCTACTTTTCAAATCAACATATTTTCAATATTTAAACACAGCTCTAGTAATGCGTATAATTCGTTATTTAGAAAGTGTATGTGAGGTCTGAAGTATTGACAGGTACGTGGGTTAATTTCATTCGTTGAATGAACTTATGTTTAAAAGAGTATAATTCTCAGAGCAGCTTTGTGCATTCAGCTGTTAAGAGTGGTCTTAAATTTACAGTTAAGATCATATACTTCCGTATGTCAGTATACGTCTAATGGGGTTGCAGTCTTCAAAACAAGGTCTCATAATCATTTGCATAGTTCATAATATTTTGCATTTTTAATAGAGTTTCAATTGTTGATTCAAGTGTGGTATGTTATATAAACTTGTGTTGTCCTCCTGCTTAAATCACGAACAGTGGATTATTGAAACTTTAAAACAACACAATCTAGATATCTTCTGAATAAATATCACGCGTCTTCAAATGACGGATATATTTGACAAGATGATATAATTACACCGATACATTTTAGCGGTTTGTGTGAATGAATATGAACATACTACTGGAATGTTTTTGAAGTTTCCAGTGTTCTTTTTTTGTAATAAAGAGCTAGCATTAACCAGATCTCGTGTTTGATTTTAAACAAAACTATACGTTTCTATCAATGGAGTATACTATAGTATTTTCCAAATTGCATTTTTATTTATATCTTATTGAGAAAACAGTATTTAAAGGTTTCAGGGATATCCATACAAAGTTTAATTTAATAATACAATTCATTTCGTATATTACACTGAACTCGATGAATACAAACCTAGATTTTGAACTCGTGGTTTTTGTTCACAAACCCAATGCGTCAAATAATAATATCACCGATGTCGTTTATTTTTGTTGAGCCTTGATCAGTGTGATTATTTTAACGTTTCTCACAATTATGAAACAAGAGACAAACTTTTGAAAAAAGTGACAAAAACGTTGACAAAATAAATCGCTGTATACATTTATTAGAATGATTAACGTGTGATTTGTAATTATAAACATGAAATAGATATGGCTATTGATGAGGTTGTTTGGTAAATTAAAAAGAATCTGAACTTCACAAATATATTCTGTACATTCATATACAATTTTGTTTTCTTATATCTTGCTTTTAACATATTGATTTAATAGATCTAATCCTAATGGTTTACAAGTTATCAGAACATTTATCCAACCGGATCGCTCACAATCGCAGTTCATCAGAAGAATTTAGAATAACATATAATTGAAAAAAACACTTACACCGATTTTAATGGTATTACATAAGTAAATGTGCCTGTTTTATCAATATTATGTAGGTTAAATAATTGCTCTGTTCTCATTGAAAACCAATAATATACCTTATGTTGAATACTGGTTTTTCCCCATTTACAAATACAGACCTATTCAAGTCCCCATATGCTACGCGGGATGGAATGTCGTGTCTTTAGTAGTTCAACAAGCCAACAATAAAACATAGACGGAAACCAATTCAAAACATTTTAATTGCATGCTTTTAATAGCATTGCAAACGTTCGTTATGTTTGGTGTGATGTGTGCGTTATGCAGGTAGAAAGTATCCTTATACTTGTGTTTCGATATCAAAGAAGAATGTATTAAGAGAAGCCAATCAAATAAGGTTGTATTACACATACAAACTGTTTAAAGCTTTAACATGATGCATGTCATTGTTAAGCACATTTAAACAATTAGTACGCCTATAATAAACAAAAACATTTAACTAGACAAACACAAGCCGTGACCGGAAATCCACGTGTCCCAAAGCTAGCAACCATTGACAAACTGACCTACGTGTAAATATTCTGAATAAAGGCTTGACTCGTTCAAATCAAGTTTTTCTAAGATTTTATTTCAATGTTAAATATGATATATTCAGTTACAGAAAACGGCCCTCTTTGACGAACGTAGGTAATGTTGTGAAGTGTAGTACACTAAGCAAGTTGCTCTGAAAATATGGCATTGATATTAGTTGTAAGCAAGCGAACCACTAAACTATCATAAAATTAAACTGCCGAGTACGTCCTTAAATGGTCATTGGTGGAAATTAAATCTGTGTTGAGCCTCCATTACTTTGTTTCGAACTTTACAAGTCGGTGACCTCAGTTTTGACAATTGTGAATGGTTAGTTTTGTATAGTATGTAATGTACTGTATTGTATAGTCAATTTGTCATTTGCCTTGAACAAAATACAACTTGTTTGTAACAAGAGTTTCTCTGCTGAGTATGTTTTGTAGTTCCATTGTGTTCCTATATTCGAACATTTAACGAACAAAAAAAAATGAATTCTGATTCCCCTTCGATTTATTAAAGCAAGATATTAATGGTCATAACTTATGACTAATTTATATACACACATCGGTTTTTGTGGGTTAGAACATATTTTAACACGAGCTTGATCACTAAACCATTGAGCATATTACAGTAGAGTTGCTTCATGTTTTGGACAGATAAGAACATGCAATTACATACCTCGACTTGTGCCCCCAACACTACGCAAGTCCACGGGGAGGTACATTCCAACCGGACACATTTTAACTCAACATAACATTTTCGTGTGCGTTTTATACAGTAGGGTGCATTATAGGTAACATCATTAATCGAATCGAGTTAACTGTAAGAGTCGTATATAGAAGAGTCATTTCGGAATACACGTGCTTTCAGTTTTAAAAAGGTGTTTTTCATTATTATTATTATTATTATTATTATTATTATTATTATTATTATTATTATTATTATTATTATTATTATTATTATTATTATTATTATTATAAGTATTATTTTTCTTTCAGTAATTTTGATAGCAAAAAAGTATTATTATTTTGTTTAGTTTAATAAAAACCGATGTAAAAAGTTATGTAGTTTGGCTGTTCACAAGCATTAAGGCTTCTGTTTGGAATTGCCTTAACATTGTTCTTACTATTTAACTATATGATAGTGTATATATGCATCTCGTAAGCTTGTTAAATGAATGACAAGATTCAGTTTATACGGAAGTTGAATTCACTTCAGCCGTACAAACTCTATATATAAACATTTCCTCCTTCTATTGACATTTAATCAATTGAAACATTTTACAAAGACGGAAGTGCGTATTATCGCTGTCGAGAAATCGTCGCTGGCGCGGGAGTTTTGACTTACAAGTGAGTTTTGTATTCTCACGTTGACATTGTGTATGTGTTGTATTTCGGTGTGTTAATATACGGCTAATGGATTTGCAATATTTGGGTCGTCGGCAGGTAAGGAAAATAAGGTCTGAAACAAAAAAATGAAAGTAGTCGGTATGTGTTTTTTTTTTTTTTTTTTTTTTTTTTTTTTTTTTTTTTTTTTTTTTTTTTNAATTATCCTGGTGGTTAACTGCCTGTACCCTGTATGTTGCGTTTCAGATGGTAGACCTAGTGTGGTATTTAATATAAACTATTTTAGGTAACCGCTAATAATGTATTATGTAATTCTTCACACAAGAAAAACAAATCCAAAGTAATAGCTTGACACACGCTCAGTGTGAATACTCTTATTTTCAGCAGGAAACATTATCACGGATGGTTCATAGCTGTGTGTGTGAACGACGATTAATCAGCATGAATAAATACAGTATAATACTTTACATGAATTTGCTTGAGAAAATTGCATAATTTAGTCACCTTCCCTCCTAGGTGTTTTATAATAATTATTTAATCAAACAACAACTACCGTAAAGCAACTCGTTTATATTATAAACATATGAACCTATGTATGTATTTATAGTATGTTTATTAGTTTGTTTCATTTTTTTTCTCATAAAAGTGAAGAAGAATAATTATTTTTTAAGGCAAGTAGTTTAACATATAAAAAACTACTACAGAACGCCCCCAAATAGCTGGTTTAGCAAAATGTGATCTGGGCTTTACAAGTTTGAAACAAACAGGCTCGTTTAATCTATTTATTGAAAATCCCACATGTTACATCAAATAATAATATGTTCGAAATACTTAAAAAAAAATATAATATTTTTTCAAATAATGCCACTAAGTAATTCATATGATTATTATAACATTTCAAAGATTCTCAATTCTTATAGAACTATGTTAAAAAATATGGAAACTCATAGAAATACCTTCCATACTAATCAATAAACATGTATGCCCCACACCTGCAGAACGGGGAAAACAAAATCAATATCTAAAATTGATTTAACAAATACACTAACAAAACATGTATCAATATTGGTACTTTTCATCGTCTTAAATTAAAAGAATTGACAAGTTATAATTTTTAAGTTGCATTTTAGGTCCTGCGAACGAAAATGTTAATCAAAAGACTGATCTTTGAATGGAGAATCCCGTTTTCTTTAATTGTTCAATTTGTTGTTCATCTAATAAACATATATTCTTAAAACTATGGTTAAATATTTTTACTTAAAATAACTGTTTAATCCGCAATTGACTCATTAGTGGACAAAAACAAATAACGTGAATTAATAAATGTTGAATTTCAAACTGTAAAGCTCTTTAAATTGCTTCATAGACGACCATCATAATCACTTGTCCAGCATAGGAAAATGTATGTACAATATATAGCATATATCGCCGACTCAGGGTGTACTTTGCCTATTTTAAGATTTAAAAACAGGGAAAGCATTTTAACATAGACTTTATAATCTTCCAAAAGATTATACTGATATTAATGCATTGCTTTCAAATTACGCGACTATTTACTGCCGAAGCTTATTTGAATTCGCAAACAAAACTCCAATGCATGTCGAGTCAACTGTATTGTTCGCCTTCATTTTGAATAAGCTGAATTTGAATAAAGCACCCGGTATGTAAAGGATACCCGATATATGAATGCACCCCACTTTTATAAAAGAAAGACTTTCGTCTTAACGTTTACAATGACATACCAAAATTATTATATATTTGTGTGTATCGCGTCGAGTTTCTTTTATGTTTTGAATCATCTAAATGCCAAATGCAATTTATCGCTACTTGTCTGCATTTCATATTTAATTATTTATGTTCATGTAGTAAGTCAACAGGCTTGGCTCAAATGAGTATGTTGAGGAAAGCTGGTACACCATTTATTTATTTTCTAACTTAAATTAACATGAACATTATTCTTTTATTATACAATGAAATATGTTCATTTCTAGGAACTGCTTTTCACGATTACTTTACTATACAATTATATGTGTTAGACACTCATCCTACCTGAGGGATAAATTGTGCCATTTGATATGGGGCATATTCCCAATATTCGTAATTCTGCAAGTAAGTACATGGGGGAACCTTTTTTCTATAGTTGAAGTAAGGAGAGCTTTAACACAAACGCACAACACTAATATTGTCATCCTATTTCCATAATTCTAGACAATATAACACAATTTAAATACACATATTTTTTACTTATATGTCAAGGGTTAATCTGGATAAATAAACCAGATTCTTACGTTTAAATAAACTTGCTTTATTTTATTAATGACAATTTACTCTTTTTGTTTTAACTTTACTATATATGAACTAAACTAATGATCTGGGAACTATTATCTTTATAGTTTCTTCTAGCGCAAATCATACCATCTCATCGTGTTTTAAACTTCTTTGAAAACATTTGGAAACTCATCCAAGCAAGACAAACATTACGCTACCAACACCCTACCAACTCTCGTGAACGTCCCCATATTGGAATGAACATATGTACCAGTACAATGGTTTAGCGGTAATGGGGAAAGTGTTGTGTTAAAACAAACTTGTATTACATGTATATTACATTAACATACATATATGGCATTTTATTCTAAACGTAACACTATGGAAATATTTTTAAATTGCGAGAAATATTTGAAATCTTACTCAGAAAACTCATGCAATTAACTGCAATTCATCTACTATCCTAGTACTTACGTACAATTTTGTTCGACTAAATTTCCTCAAAATATCTGTACAACCAATAAGTAATTAAACGGGATTTACATACGTCCGAACATCAGAATTTGTCCATGTATAATAAATTTTAATATATCCTGTTGTGATCAGTATATATTCTGTTGTGATCAGCCTGGACTCGAAAAGAATTAAACATTAATTTTCTTAACTGAAATTTCGTCTCGTTTTATCAATTAATTCACTCAAAATATGTGTTATTTGCTTTTCTGTTGTTCTCGCTGCTATTACGAAACATGAGAAACTAAAATAGCGTATGGTCAATTAATAGTAACTATATGGTTTATTGCTAAGTAATAATTCTAAATTTAATTGCGAATGACCGGATAAGATATGTTATGACAACGCTTTCTAAACTTTTGGGACGAATGTTATCTGCGTGTTTCTCTGAAATGTTTAAATCTAATCGCAATAGTAGGCGGAAGTTTAATTTACTAAAATAATCGTGTGATGACTCCCTGTCTTTAATCACTAACGGTAGGTTTGTGGCAAACTTAAAACAACACAATTAAGACATCTTCTAATCAATTTATCAAATGGCTTGTGTGTACCGGATATAATTACAAGCGTGAACGAATATAAACATAATACATGAAAACATATGTCTTTGCTTGAGAAAATTGCATGTGGCTCACCTTGTAGTTACAATATCATTGAACTGCGCATTGGAGTTTCCAAAATTCCTTTATTCGCAAATTTGAGCTAGCACGCAAGATCGCGTATTTTATTTAAAAACCTCCGAATGTATCAATTTAGTTAAATAGCATTTTCAATCGTATTATCTTGTGAAAACGGTATTTAAATGTTTCATGCATATCCATAGCTAAATTTTATTGTATGCTACAATTCATTTTATCATATCATATTATATATTAAACCTAAGTCTATAAATGCCAATATAGTTACTGAACTCGTTTTTTTCTGTTCAGAAACCAATTGCTAAAAACAATCATATTAATATATAATAATATTAAGAAACACATACTAATCATAATAATACTAATAATAATAATAATAATATAATGATAAATATATAAAATAATTAAAAAGTCTGTCCGCTTTCATTTTAACGAGCACGTATGCAACTAAGCATTAAATAATACGTTTCACGACCGTATTAAAAACAGACACATATGGGAGTAATCAATATATTTACAATATCAAATAATGGATCATGATTAAATGATCCTCATGACTACTCACAAGTGGAAGCCGGTAAACATGCATTAAATCCTTTTGCTGTAATTTGATTTAAACAATATGAATAGTAAAACAGAATTAAGGGAGGCCATTGATAATAATTTATCGACCTTTCCGATGTGAACGAATATGTTTTGTGTATTCGTTATGTCTGTTGGGAAAAATATGTTGAGTAAATTGTAAATATTACCTTTTTAAGAAGGTACTAGATTTAGTTTGATATGTTTGGTAGCTTGTTTATAAAAACAATATAAACTTCACAAAAAAAGATTTTAACTATCTATATAAAACATTATTTTATATACCTTGCATTTCCAAACATAGATTTTATATGCCTTAACCCAATGGTTCAAAGATTATCCAAAAATAAGATAAGAATAAAAATAAAGCCACCATGAAAGTTTGTTCCGTGCATCTGCACAATGTAGAATAAAATAAAAAAAACACTGTAAACTAAGGTGATTGAAAAGACATTGCATACATACCTGTTTTTGGCTACTCAAGATTTCTACTCCATGGTGAAACCAATGTGTATAATTATACAAATATGATTTGATTTGTTTCTCTGTAACGTATCGACGCCATGTTTGTATTATACAAACTGACAATTATGTTTAGAAATATCTGCATGGGCAGCGTATACAGTGTAACTGTTTGTATTTGTAATACAACATAGTATATGTAAGAGTGCCAAAGCATTTGATGGAGAACAAATTCTGTTATACAAATGCTTATTGCCTTGTTGAACCCTCAGATTGCATTTTCAATTTATATGAATTTTATTTGTGTACATAGTTAAACACATTCAAATAGTTTCTCCCTTTTACAGTGAAGCTTTACAGCCTTTCTGATTGTATATGGGTCTTTCGGTAAAATCACTGCAATGTTTTTACAGGTGGCTTTATTATTGTTCTGAGCCGTACATAAGTCACATAATACGTTCTTTCTTTTGAAAGCCCTGTTTTGTATAAAACATTGGACATAATAACAGGTTGTTATATCAATTGTAAATTATTAGTAAGAACATTTAAGGAAGGACTTAACTGAATCATAGGTTATAGGTACCGCTTTGAAGAAATCAAGACAAGTAGCTTTCCCTTAGAAGTTGTTGTGTATAATGACTAATATACTTATTATGGGCGATATCCTCATGAATTATATACCTACCGAATTTTGGATTAAAAAACAATGCAAATTGTTTTCAACAAAAGGAGAATTTTTTTTTTGCTAAAGTAAAGAATTCATTGTAGTGTGTCCGTAGCAATCTTGCCAATACAAGCAATCGATCGGCTTTTAGTGTCCAATACAGTTTACTGGGTATAAAAAAGAACGCGATTTGTTTTGGTTTCAAATAATAATATGTTATATATATAAATATGCCAGTATATGACAATATAAATTATAATAATATATCATATCAGTTATATTTAGTTATTGTCAACAGATAGATCACTAGTTGTAGGATGGTATGGAAAGGGTCGCACTGTACCAATTAATGTTCTGTAATTTGGCATGTAAGAGTTCAAGTTGATACTATACTTGATACTATTCAAATGTTTTGATGTTCTTTAATACGTTTCGTTGCTTGCGCTAAATTATAACGAAGGGATCGTGTTAACACATGTGTATCCTTCCTTTGGCTATGCATATGGAAATAAATGTTTTCGGTTGATTGTTCAGTCGCCAGTAAATTATGTTATCGATAGGATGTATGGATCGTTTTGACGAGGCGTTTTTCGTCTTGCATAACGTGTGCAACATTTGAATACTCTTTCTATGTTCACAAATACATAATGGATTAAATGATTTTACCAGGGTGTATACCATTTTAAACGCGGACTACCGCATCGGAACGTTAACTGCATAACATTATTTTGTATTTAAAAGTAAACGAGTTTATCTACGATCGAGTCTCACAATTGGCCCAAACTATTCATGCAAGATATTTAAATATTTGCGATGTAGGATATGTTCTGATCAATCTTCACTAAGAACTTATTATTTTCGTAACTGATATTTCCTCTCTGTGTTTCATCATTTCCACTAAAGTTGTGTTGCACTTAAAGTGGTCTCATTGTTGACGAAACGAAACGAAAGAAAACAAGCCCGTAATTAAACACTAGTACATTCAATCTAAATTATTAAATGATCACTATAAACTTTATTACTAAAAACCGATTTAAAAATGTTTAACAGTTATGTGGACGCGCTTGAAGATAACTTCGAACATAAGTGCTTTATTCTATTTGTATTTATGCGGTCTAAATATCATCATCGTTTAATGTGTAAGTAAAATCTACAAGTGCTGAATCAAGGAGAACATTATTGTTATCGTATGCCACCAAATTAATTTTGAATATTCGTATATAACAGTGAATGTATTATTGCCATTACGAAATCAGCGATGACGTTTCAGTATTTATATGTATATTAGTATTTACAATTTGCGTTATTTGCGTCGTTTACACTAATTTTGAATTTACAGATGTACAGTATCTTTATCAGCGAGTATTTATTATAGGATGGAATGCTATTATGTTGAGTTGTGCGAATGATTGGTTTCCTAAACAACGTTACAGCGTCTTGTGATTATCTAGATTGTGTATGCCTGAAATTAATTTGAGAGTTGATGGTATGGGTTTTTTTGTGAATTGCCATTGATTATTTTTGACACATTATGTTACTTTGATTCCTGTTGGTGTTACATATAAAATGGTCTCTTTGTTAATATTAAGGAAACAAAACGAAACGAGATCAAAAGACAGTGCACTTTACATGAGTATGCAAACTGTCTCGACAATATTATCAAATGCCGACTTAAATGAACCGTTGAAGCGCTTGCTGATGATTACTTGATTAATAGGCTTTTTATCTGTTCGGTTTAAGTTTAAACACTCGTGGATGCGGAAGTTAAATTTCTGACAGATTAACAAGTGCTATACCGAGCAGAACATTCGTTTGCGCTATTTAAATCAAGCTGCATTTCAATACGTATACATACTCGTGAATAATTGGTTTTTATTGCGAAATCTTGGCGTCACAGTATTAACAGGTATGTGAGTTGTATTGTATGCTTATATTGCTACAAAGAGTACACATCTTGATATGTGTTTAATTAGGTTAACGAAAGTCCTAAATTTACAGTTAGCACGTTTATCAAAACAAATCTACTGTATAATCACTTATTATAATATGTCATTAATGGATGGTTTTCAAAACAACAGTTTCTTTCCTTATTTAGATTATGAAAATCTAAAATAAGTCGAGAGTGTATGGTACAGTTTTGTTTTGCGCATTGAAATTGTTTCCTGTTGACAAATAACTGGTATTATGTAATTCTAGTTTCCAAAATGTGAAAATCGCACTGTATAAAAAATAAACGGGAAATGCAAAATGAATATATGTATTGTGCTGTTTACTATTGTTATATATTTTGAAATGACAGTTCAAGCGAGTTATTTTATACCAACGTGTGCTTGCTTCATGTCTTAAATCATTAACAATAGATTATCGTCTATATAATTGTTTGAACTATTATACTCACCCATTTGTTGGCATCGGCATAAGCGCTGGCGTGTTGAAATTCTATGGTTAGGGAAAAGGCACACAATATCCATATCACTGCTTCAAATGCAGATATTCACTTGAAACTCGATTAAAGGTGTAAGGGCTTTGTTTTAGGCCACAATTCGAGTTCCAAACTTCTCAACTGAAATGTAGCTACATTTATGCACCTTTTGTACTTAAAAAGTGCCGGTTACATTTGCAAAAGCTTATACCTCTAGACCTATTAACGAAAACGGAACAAGACTACTAAACATGCTTGGATTCTTTATGAAGAGTCATTGACCATACCCTACAATTGTGACAAGCTTTTTAACAGACGTATGCTCAGTTTTGCACTCACAAAGAGGAGTTCGTGCAAGATGACATTCATGCTATGTCTGTATTCATCTAGTAAGTACATGGCTTACCACTTCATAAATTTAAATAGAATTTTCTTCTGGATCATCATAGGAGGTCACTGACTATGTTCCATGACATTGAACTGGAACTAAGTCAATTTATTAAAAATAGAACAATAGTTTTCTTTTAGCAACTTGTGTTTGAATGGAAATAGTGTGCTGCAATTGTATTAGAAGGTAAGTTATATGCAGACTTTGCAAGCAAATTTGATTTAGTTAAAGAAAAATAATTTGAGGCAACTCGTCACGTACCTTCAACAAAAAAATGACAGGTGTTTATAGTAATAATGTGTGTCCTGTATAATGTTGATGAATGTGTATTATTCCTAAATATGTATCTTCAACCAAACTCACTTCGTACGTATCAATTCTGGCCTTTGTTATACTGCCAAACACAAATAGTGAATGCGAATGTATGTCCGGCATTCTTTATATGTATATCTATAGAAACTTACTTTTGACCACACCAACAACGTTAAGGGATATGAATGCGACTTTCAGTTTGTCGGACTTCTGTCATTTAGTTGTTGGTTTACAGGCAATAAGAAAAAACCATGTTTAAATATTTAACAATACAACTTGGTTAATATGTAAAGTATAATTAAAATACAAATTGTTTTAAACTTGTGTTACAAACAAATGAATGTACAACCCGTGTTGTAGAATAGAAAATATGTATTTATATACACTTAACCGTATCATTAAATACATATGATTGGCATTAAAAGAATGGACAATCCCGGACGAGCCCCCAAATGTCACGGTACCGAACTTAAGCGGGATTGGTAAAAAGATGTGTGGCGGCCCGGTTAGCTCAGTCGGGAGAGCACTCGCCCTGTAAGCGAGGTGTCCCGGGTTCGAGTCCCGGAGTGGCCGCACATTTTTCACCACCCGGCGACAATGGCGCCCAACGGGGGACCGTGGCGCTTGCATTCGCATGCAGTTCTCCATAGAACCTGTCCGTGGGTTCGTCGGGTTCAGTTATACACTGTTCCCTGTGACTCTTATTCGAGGACGAATTCAACTTGGCAGGGGAGAATGTCACGGTACCAAACTTAAGCGGGATTGGTAAAAAGATGTGTTAGCTCAGTCGGGAGAGCACTCGCCCTGTAAGCGAGGTGTCCCGGGTTCGAGTCCCGGACTGGCCGCACATTTTTCACCACCCGGCGACAATTTTTTTCAAATATATATTTATTACGTTCTCCTTCAAATCGCTGATCACATAATGATCTAAAATGCGCCTCTTTGTCACCTCCGTGTCGCAACGACACATTTCATTGGTTAAGACATTTAAATATCAGCTATTTGATTGGTAACTATAAAATCAACTCACAACTGGTGAATGTGATAATGCACGAGTAATTTGTGAGCATTAGTTAACGTGAACAAATGGGGATTTGTACTACTATCTACTTATAATCCACTAAAATAACTTAAGGTAACTGCTACATGTCTAGTAATACGATAATTATATATAATTTAAAATGCCGTTACCTTAACAAAGAATCGTAAAATAAAAGATACAAAACTACATGTAAACCAACAATACATTATACAAATGTATGTCCGCTGACAAATTTCCCCCCTCCGTTAAATGTCGTCCTCGACATTTCCTGCAAAAATTCCTTATAAAACATTCGATATAGAATGGTTTTGTTATAAAAAAATACCGTAATATGATTGTATACACCATTTAACACTTAACATTCTTCGAGTAACTACATACATGAACTAGCATGTATTTAATATTAATGAAGCATCGTTTATCAACAAAAACCATTCTACATCGAATGTTTTGTCAGTTAACACTGAAACCCAACCAGAGCCGCATTCTGTAAAATATGATGTTGTTCAGGCTGTTTTGACAATCCATACAGAGTCCCAGCCAGAACTCGTACAACATGACAACGCAAATGATAATTACCCAACTGCAGTCATTAAGACTGAAGACTGGGTAACCGGTCAAGAATCGGACCCCGTTTTATCAAAAGTACGTCAGTTTGTGGCTTTGGGATATCTACCTGATCAAACTCAGAAACGATCTCTTGACCATGAGGTTCAGAAATTCATCAAAGTATTCACTAAACTAAAACTTCAGGATGGTATTTTGTATCATTCATGTTTAGTTAATGGTGAAGTTAAAAATCAACTTGTGTTGCCTAAGTCAGTGCAATTTACAATGTTCAAAGCCTTACACGATGACCTTGGTCATCAAGGTCGTGACCGATCATTAAGTCTCTTTCGAGATCGATTTTATTGGCCAGGAATGGTCAAAGATGTCACACAGTGGGTGAAGGGATGCCAACGGTGCATCCGGCGTAAAACTGTACCACAACGCGCAACAGGTTTGGTTAACATTTGCTCGTCTTCCCCAATGGAATTGGTTTGCATTGATTATCTTTCCTTAGAAATGTCTAAGGGAGGATTTGAGAACGTTTTAGTTATAACCGACCATTTTTCACGATATGCACAGGCAATCCCGACGAAAAACCAAACCGCCCGAACCACGGCGCACGCACTTTTTCATAACTATTTTGTGCATTATGGATTCCCTGAAAAGTTGCACAGTGATCGTGGCCAAAATTTCCTTTCAAAGGTCATTCAACGACTCTGTAAAATAGCAGGTATTCGGCGAACACACACAACACCTTACCACCCGCAGGGTAATGGTCAATGTGAACGCTTCAACCAAACCCTTCTTCAAATGCTTGGAACGCTGCCCAATGAAAGGAAGAGTGACTGGAAATCAGCCATTCCTTCCTTAGTCCATGCGTATAATTGTACAATGCACGAGTCCACGAGCTTTTCCCCGTACAGACTTATGTTTGGTAGAACGCCACGTCTAGCCTTAGATGCAGTATTAGGCCTGCAGGGACAATCTGTAAGTGGCACTTGTCCAACAGACTATATGCGGCAGATTGAAACAAATCTGCAAGAAGCCTATAAACTGGCTAGCAAGGTAGCTTTACGCGGTGGCGACAAAGCTAAACATTATTACGACCGTAAAGTGCGGGAAATGAAACTTGTCGTAGGAGACCGAGTCCTCCTTAAAAATTTGGGATTGAAAGGAAAACATAAGCTTTCAGATATCTGGAGCGAACAGGTGTATCGGATAATTGATCAGCCTGATCCCCTTATACCTGTTTTTAAGGTGCAAACAGAAGACAAATCCGGAAAAATAAAAACGCTACACCGAAACAACATCTTACCTTTGAAAAACCTACCCATTAAAATTGACGTATCTTCAGAATCCGACACAAACAGTAATATATCAACTGAATCTGAGATATCGGGCACATACAAACCACCCCACAGGCGAGCACCTGGCGAAATCGGTGTACTGCCGAGACGATCGGAACGTTCACGTAAACCGCCAGCGTGGCAGGTTTCCGGTTCTTTTATCACATAGATTTTGTTCTTACCATTGTGATTTTATATAGTATAAAGGACAACTGTTATTTTAGCATTATCAACATTTATTTTATTATGTATTCTTATTGTGTATGGTACATATATTGTACACATATTTTTGCGTGTTTTGATATGTTTAATTGTTAAAAGATGTTTCACTAATATTTAATACACGTATGTAGTGACTCGAAGAATGTTAAGTGTTAAGTGGTGTATATAATCACATAACGGTATGAACAATTTTGTACCAAAATCATAAGTTACTACATCGATTGTTTTATAAGGATTTTTTTTCAGTTTATGTCGAGGACGACATTTAACGGGGGACGGAAATGTGTCACCGGACATGCATTTTTATAATGTATTGTAGGTTTACATGTAGTTGTATATCTTTTATTTTACGATTCTTTGTTAAGGTAACGGCATTTTAAATTAGTATATAATTATCGTATTACTAGACATGTAGCAGTTACCTTAAGTTATTTTAGTGGATTATAATTAGAAAGTAGTACAAATCCCCAGTTGTTCACGTTAACTAATGCTCACAAATTACTCGTGCATTATCACATTCACCAGTTGTGAGTTGATTTTATAGTTACCAATCAAATAGCTGATATTTAAATGTCTTAACCAATGAAATGTGTCATTGCGACACGGAGGTGACAAAGAGGCGCATTTTAGATCATTATGTGATCAGCGATTTGAAGAACAACACTAATAAATATATATTTAACATATATTTGGTTGTTTACAGGTAACTATTACATATTTTATATCTATATCTTTGTATCTACGATGACTTTTCACAAGTAACGGTTTCGTATTTTGTATTGTATGATGTTAATCTATGTGTGTGTTTTATTTGATATAATAATGTATTGTTTATTTCATNATATACATGCGTATTCGTGACGTCGATGGTCTAAGGCTAATATTGCCGGGGTGGAAGTGGGGGACAAGCATCAATTTCACTAGAAAATCCCCATACGGCACGCGTCTCAAATAGCCAATGTCAGCCTAAATCCCGCTCCTGGCCTTCGCGTGTGGCTTAGCCTCTAAGCCCGGCAGACCATGCTCTAGCTGAGTATTGTTCAACTCAGTAAACTATTATGTTAACAAATGCAAAATAAATGCCACATTAACCAAACGTTAACGTTTGTGTTCACTTAAAAATAACAATTGCACGACTCATGAGGTTTTACTTAGCCGCATTATGCAGAACTTATTTGTTAGTCAAAAGCTAGATCGCGCGTTTAAGCACCAGCATTATACTGAATAATTGCTTGGAATGTTCAGCTACTCTTATTTCATCTTTGTTTTAAGAACAAAAGTCGCGGTCGTCGTAGAATAATACATTTTGATTAAATCTTTGACGGAAACAAGTGCGAGTGTGCGAAGAAAAATACTTTTGTTGACTAACACTTTAAGCATATTATGAAGGGCCGTCCCATACTTGAAATAATAGACCATGACCTGAACATATATGGCGACCTAAGTGCACATATACACTACGAAAATAACATGGATAATAACATACAAAACAGATAAATATCAAGCAACAAAATGTGATGTTTTCTTTTTGTTTGCCGATAAATGATATAAACGTGAATATTTAATTTGATTATGGTGTGGCTAATTCTACAATTATTCAGCTTTTGCAAATAGAAGTGGATGTCATATTAGTGTTTATTACGAAAACATAATTTATGTTGCTTATTTTATTTAAGATATCATATAGCCGCACACTATGCTGACACCATACCTTATCTACTGTTGGACAGCGGTTTGCGTACTAGGTGGATACCGTTTATATTTGTTGGAATTGATAAATAACAGTTAAGTTAATAATGTTTGTATATTTTCTTTCTGTTGCAATGTATTATTACGTTTGACCTTCGTTGTCAACTTAAAGGTTATAAAAGGTATTCTTATTACCATGTGTATACATACACTTTATGTTAAAGCTCAAGCTGAGGACTGTGAACTGTGCAACTGTTGCCAGGAAAATAGTTGCTGGGCCTACGATCACAACTATTCTATATGTCCTTCTGGCTGCAAGGATGGACATTGGGGATATGATTGCACATCAGTTTGCACACCCGACAACTGCCAGAGATGTGACCGTATTTTAGGGCAATGTAGTAAATGCAATAATGGGTTTTACTGGGACAATGGATATTGCAATCAATGTTATTTCAACGGGTGTGTTTGTAACCAGCAATACGGATGCGACGGATGTGTGCCCGGGTATTATAGGCCGACGAATGAATCCTACTGTTCTTATTGCTCTACCAACTGTCAATCCTGCACGGATGTTAATCATTGCAAAGTTTGCATTGACGGATTGTATGGGCAATATTGCACACACAATTGTAGTCAAAACTGCAAATCATGTACGGAAGCGAACAGTTGTCTTTCCTGCAAACGAGGTTTTTATGGGAATGCCTGCACAAAGTCATGTGGTGTTGGATGTCTGAATGGATTATGCGACAAGCAATCTGGTGCGTGCTCGCCGTGCACGATCGGGTACATGGGTACAGACTGTGCACAAAAATGCTCGGAGGGATGTGTTGACAAGTTATGTGGCCAACAAATTGGCGTATGTACACGTGGATGTAAAATCGGCTACTCTTGGCCATATTGCTGTCTGCCTGGTTTGTTCGGATTGTCATGTGAGAAACCTTGCCCAAATAATTGTGCGTCATGTACGTCCGAGACGTTATGTCCAAGTTGCCGAGAGGGTTTTTATGGGCCGCAATGTCAACACGACTGCCCACTCAATTGCAGAACTTGCAACGCGCAAAATATGGTTGTCAGATGTTCTACCTGCAAAACTGGATTGTCGAGGCCAGATAAAGAATGCAATTGTTTAGACAGTTTATGTACGTCATCTGAATGTAGGTCGTGTGTAAATTCTACATACTATGCAGACGGATCTTCATGCTGTCCATGTAGCAGTAAATGTAAAAATGGAACATGTACATCAGCTGATCAATGCACACATGGATGTGAAGATGGATTTTTTGGACCCAAGTGTGAACTCTCGTGCACACAAGTCGCCACGAATTGCTCGGTTTGTACTGGAGAAAGTAGTGGGTCATTTGTTTGCACACGTTGCAGTAATGGATATTATCTTGATACGAAAAGAACGTGTGGTCAGTGTTCAATAATGTGTGTGGATGGTCAATGTAATAGTTCTAATGGACATTGTGAAACAGGATGCAAAGAAGGATTTTGGAATAAAAAGTGCGATAGAAATTGCCATGAAAATTGCTCAATATGCGATAAGGATAATGGAGAGTGTTCAAGTTGTTCATTGAAAAGTGTTTATGGTACTAAATGCGATGTGCCCTGTAGTAGCACATGTGTTAATGTGTCATGCCATATTACTGGAACTTGCACCAGCGGATGCATTTCTGATTTCTATGGACTATACTGTAATACGTCATGTTCTACGAATTGTGCTCGTAGTGGTAACGGAACACGATGTTCACATGCAACCGGTTTATGTCTGTTTGGCTGCAATGAAGGATTTAAAGGAGATGGTTGCGCGGAAGGTGAGAATACTAAACATTATTTTCAAAAAATATATTATATTTATTTTGCTTTATATATCATCTGCGTTTGTTGTGACCTTTCGCAAAACGTGATATCTGATTTCGAGATGATAAACAATTTACCAATCAAAAGTAATGTAAGTCCAAAACAAACTTAATTTACTCCGATACATACATATATGTGTTCCGTGTAGCTGGCTTAACTAAATAAGGAAGCTTTTCTTGTATGTATTATACATTACAATTTTATAAATGCCATCAACAACAATGATGCATTATAGCAAGTGTATTATTGTGTTCATAGCTGCTTTCAATTTAGACAACAGTCAAGATACAGAACCAGTAAAAGCAATAGGAGGAGGAGTTGCAGCTGCCGTAGTAGTTGCTGTTGTTGTGGTAGTGGGATTATTTATCTTCTTTCGTAGAAGGTAATTAGCCTTCAGATGAACCGGTGTGCAAACATTACATGTTGTATAAAACTACTTCACTTTGAAGATGGTGACAATTTAATGATGAAGTTCATAATATACGTGTATATATAAGATTTTATTGAATATATGAACGATATATAATAATAAGGTTTTATTCTAGTACATGTAATGATTGTTTTTAACATATATGGTTTTAGTAAGAAACATGTATTTGAAAAATGCATGACATTATTATTAAATTCGTTAAAAGAACTCATGGCACAAAGAATGAAACCGTCTCAGAAGCATCAAACAATGCAAGCAACTTGTCTGCACCTGTGTATGCATTGGTTACGCACAGAGGTTAGCATTACGCTTGGTAAATCTGTTGTAGAATTGTATTCGTAGTCATTCAAACTAAACTTCACTTTGAACTTAAAACCCTTTCATTGAATATGTGTAAAGCCTTAAGGAATGCAAGCACAGTAATCCAAACATTTTTTTGCACAAAGAGCATCCAGTTTCGGTGTATGAAAACACGTCATCTGTGAAAGCCAGGAACACGGCAGTCCAAGTACACAACCCTGTTTTCACAAACAGTCTTCCCGACCCGGTCTCAGCAAGGGAAATTAATGCAATAACAACAGAAGACAGTTTAGAAATTGGTACGTTTAATGTGTGCCTATTCATTTCTTATTATGTGAATGTAGTTAATATTGTATTTTCTGTTTGCCAATGGAAAACGTGAATGAATTGAATGTGTATGCACAGATCGTTATATTTATACTGTTCATAGTTTCGTTTCTTGTACTATTTTTTCCGTTCATTTAGGACGTTTTTGATTAGACCATGTCCTGAAACGTGAATTGAGGAATAAAGTACACATTTTCACAATTAATATTACTTTGTCCATTGATGTATGAAGTGCTTAATTAGTCCATATCATGAAAACGTGAATTGATGAATATAGTACACACAAACATAGTTAATGTAGTCCAATTGAAACTCCCTAGATGAATGGGACAGTATCGCCCGCCTAAATGCGATCAGATTCGAAGAAAACGGAGGGGTGTACTACAACAACAACGAGAAAGTAAAGACACTGAAAATATCAGTCGAAGAACTGCAGATATTTGTGATGTCAAAGAAAATGGACTACTTCAAGAAAGAGTTTGAGGTGATGAATTTTGAACTTTTATTACCTTTCTTGGAATGTCTTTGAAATTCTGGTTTCTAGCGTTCCAAATCAATACACCCAGTTTTATTGAAACGTATGTTTTGTGATTGTTTTGTGTTTTCGGTACGGGACTGCGTTCTGTTCGGCTATTCGGTCGCTTGCTGAAAATGAGAGACTTTTAATTAAAACTATCCTTAGCTCATAAGCTTATGTTATACCTTCATGTGGCAGGTTCAGTTTATACGTTCCAATTTCTAATGGACATATGTGTGTCGTTTAATTTTTCAGAAACTTCCCTACGGGCTTCTAAAAGAGTACCAGGTTTCGCAAATGAAGGCAAACATTGGCAAGAACAGATACAAAGGCATTTATCCATGTAAGTTAATTGATACTTAAAAAAAAAAAATAAAAAAAATTGAAAGTCAGTTTAAACCCCATTCGCTTTGATTATGTTTTCATTGTGCTGTGCGTGCAGATTATATCAATCAATGCATTATTGAATCGAATAAGAGTTCTATTTTTGATGAAGCTTAGGTTGAGGTCACCTAGATTTTAATTTAATCATACCACTACATTGATATTTGCCTGATATAACGCTGCCAGATATATGTTATATCACCTCATCAGGAAGTTGTTATCAGTCATTTTTTGAGGTAGGTCACATTACTCGGAATACAGTATAACGTCATCATTTTTTGTAAATTAAAGTCAGACTCAACAAATCAAACACCTTGATACCAAGATGTTATATATTTAATACACAAAAAATGCAACAAAAACAGCACACATTTTTTTTTTACAAATATTAAGCGCAATTGCTCATCATTATTAACACGTCAAATGTCAACCATCGTATTCATTAATGCAGCGTCGCACAGTTATATGTCATTATTTCGTTTAAAATGGGGACGTACAGGTAAGGTTAACTGCAACAGGTTACTGTCCTATTGTTGTGTAATCCATCAGGCTCGGCAAGCCTAGCTTTTCTTTTATTCTAAATGTCACCTGATATATTACACAACGATATTGCAGTAACCTGTTATTCTCTATATAACTGATATTTAAAAAAGGAAACGCGGTTAATGGGAATGTCCCATCGACTTTTTGGATATTCGTTTCAGTTTATTTATATTCACAACACAGATTACTAACTTACATTTATTTTTCTAACAATTTATACAACATTGAAATCATACGCGTATACAAGGATCAGTGTTATCGGTCTAACCACAGATGACGACTGCAGGGTAAAGGTTCGAGGTGGAGACACGGACTATATCAACGCTAGCTTTATTGATGTAAGATACAGTTTATCATCAGACTTTACTGAATGTAATAATATAATATTGTTTGTTTGAACTGATTGCATCCTCTGCTATTTAATACATTTTTAAAAGCAATATTAATTAGAATCAGATTTTTTATACATAAAACTACTATTTGCAAGGTTATTAAATATAAAATTTCTGAAAATACGGTACAATCCGCTCCTCTGCAGCAGATGTAGACGGTTTTAACCATTAGCAATTGATTTTTTGTAGCAATTCATTTTTTAGTAATAAACAAATATCTACCAAAATTGTACACGCTATTCAATTGTATGGTTATTGTTAATTATGAAAAGTGCTTTTTTGTTGTCAGGGATACAGACGGCGAAACGAATACATCGCAACATTAGGTACATTTTGTTAACGCACTTTTGCCTTTTTTCTGATATTTATTGTTTTAAATATTTTGTATGTTTAGTCGATAGCTATTTACGTTATGCATGACGTATAAAACCATTTTGAATACTGTTTATATCCGGTTTATCACGTTGAAGATATTTACCTTCTATTCCTATCACAAAGAGACTTAAATGTTGATCTTTACTATAAGGGCCCATGTCTAAGCAACTTGGCGATTTTGTTACTTTCTGGAGAATGGTGTGGCAACAAAACGTGGAGAAAATCGTCATGGTTACCAATCTAGTGGAGGAAGAGGTGAATATCTGCAAATTGTGTTTTGCCAGAGTAACCCGTATAGAAATACAATTAAAGTTGTGAGAGTATATTGATCGAACTAACTTAATTAAAACTAACGCAGTGTTTTTTATGATTTGTAGTAAAAAGTTTCCATAATTCAATTTCAAACAACAACGTCCCTACACTCACCTACATATTTATATAAGTTCAATGTGATGACCCCAATAAAATAACTAAGGACATTTTGTTATCAACAATTTTGTGTGCAGTCTTTTGCTTTTAAAGATATAACCGGACCTTGTTGTCTGTCCAAGCTATTCTTGTGTTGTCTGTGAATGTTCACATTCAGAAGGACAAGTGCGAGAAGTACTGGCCCAGTGTTGGTGCCACTCAAATGTACGGCGATATACAAGTCTTATGTCAGAGCGAAGACGAATATGCAGAATTTACACGACGAACATTTGATATCATAAAGGTACACCGTTTGATGTACCATTTCTCATGAATAGCAACAGCAAAGAACGAAAAGTCATGTGTCTATTATTTTAATATTATATATTTATTGAACTGACATAGTTCTCAAATCGAGACAGTGTCAATTGAGACAGTACGAGTTAATGAAAAACTATGCATGTTTAAGGATACCTTAAAAATTTGAAACTTGTATCTCATACATAACTACCATCACCAGGAAAGACAAACGCGGACTTTGACGCAGTTACATTTTACATTGTGGCCAGACAAGGACGTTCTAGAGGACGTCACGTCCATCATCGAGTTCAGGCAGAATGTCTTACGTGCTCCAGCCACACTTGGGGGACCCACCATCGTACACTGCAGGTAGATAAGACATGCATTTTTGAGTGTTTTTGAGTAAGTTTTTGATTGAGTAAGTGAGTAAGTTTTCCTGAATGAGTGAGTTTTCGTGAGTTAGTGAGTTTACATGAGTAAGTGAGTGTTTGATTGAATGAGTAAGTTTATATGAGTGAGTGAGTTTTCATGAGTGAGTACAAGAGTTTGCATGAGTGAGTGAGTACGTGAGTGTTTCATGATTGAATGAGCGAGTGAGTGAGTAATGAGTTAGTGAGTGAGTGAGTGCGTGAGTAAATGAGTAAGTGAGTGAGTGAGTGAGTGAGTGAGTGAGTGAGTGAGTGAGTGAGTGAGTGAGTGAGTGAGTGAGTGAGTGAGGAAGTGAGTTTTTGTAGCCAGTTATTGTGTTTATTTTTTATTTTTTTTTAGAGAGTGAGTGAGTTTTGAGGTATTGTTTTATTGAATTATTGAGTGAGTGAGTGCGTAAATGTGTGAGTTACACAAATATGCGTGATCAAGTGAGTGTGTGAGCGTGAATTAGTATATACGTGTATCAACCAGCTAGCAATTAGGCAAGTACGTAAATAACGAATAATTGTCAGTTTGAAAGAGAGGAAGTTATTGAAGATTAAGTGTCGCCCTCACCTCTTGTAAAAATGGAAAGATTACCTTATTTATCTTTCGTGGTTTTGATGTATGGGTTAAATGCAGTTAGAATTATTTTACACAAAATCATTTGTTTCGGTTATAGTGCAGGCGTAGGGCGGACAGGTACCTACATTTCTATCGATATTCTTACAAAAGAGGGCGAAGCAGAAGGAGCTATAGATATACCTGGCTGTGTACTGAACATGAGACAAAACAGGCCAAACATGGTACAGACAGCGGTATGTATACACTTTAATATTCAATCGTCAAGCTTCAAATAACAACACAGCTAAGCTTTAACGTGTTTTATCAAATGAATGTATCTACATTTCAAAAACAAATATTACAATTTGTGTCTTGGTGTACAACAGATTTACATGTACATTATATGACTATCGCAAGGTGAATTTGCTTTGCAGCAAACGTTTGCTAAGAAACTTATGATTTAACATAATTTAACTTAGTTGATAGCATATCACCATCATATAATTTGTATCTGGTTATCCAGGTTCTATAAGATTATAACATATGAAGAAATGAACACACAACGGCGTATGTAATACAAAAACAACTCCGTAACAATGAATCAGTATTTTATGTAAAAGTGAAGAAAGTATAAAAGAAAGTATCATTTAAAGCAAACTATCCATGTTTCCAGGGCCAGTATGCCTATCTTCACCATGCAGTTGTCCATTCGCTCACACTTGACTGCAAGCCAGTGGCCAGTGAAAAGTTTCAATTGTACATGGACACGACATCAAAGGATAAAATCAGAAACACATTTCACGTAATTTGTGTTTTTTTCAATTCTATTGAATTATTAAAACCATATTTAAACTTTGTTTTGAAGATGCCATAAGTTAATTGTATAAAATAAGTATTGCGAACATTATGCAGCAATTGCAAGAGACAGAGTGGTGCGGATCATCGGATGAAACCGAAGCAGTTGCAAGAAATGCCAAACGTACTGACACGAACAGAGAGGGAACTGATGTCCCAGGTAGTAACTTTATTGATTTTCTTTAACATTATCCCTCAAAATGCACCAACACAATATTAGAGCGTTTAGCAAATAAAACAATGAAACACTGTGTGTGCTCTTAAAAGAAAACAATAAAGAACAATAACTCAAAAATCAACAAATTACTTTAGCTTGGCTTCTATAAAGTTTTAACTTATAAATTGAATCTTTGCTTCTGAAGCTTATGCTAGTATGTTCACTTTTAATTATTTTTACAAACTTCATGAATGATAATTGACTATACATCACTGTTAATATCATTACTGATTTTATTTTCAAACAAAATGTTAACAAATGTGTGTGTCCCTTAATCGTGTACTGCAATGCATAATGATAAATGTTCATCTCAAACAAACATTAACATCAGTTATAACTCCTTTTATCGTGTATTGTAATGCAGAAATGGTAATGATCATATACAACAAAAAGTATCATCAGTAATACCGTCTTTATTTAATTTTGTCACAATAATACATGCGTATAATTATATCTGCTTACAATTCTAATAATGTTCACAGGTGACGAGCATCGACCAAAGCTTTATATATACCGGAAACCAGGATCCACAGATTATATCAATGCAGTTTTTGTGAACGTAAGTATACGATTTAACGCTATTTTCTTAACGCTGAAACGCAAGTTATACACATAATAAAGCATATTCGCGTACTCTGGTAAACGTCCTTAAACATGTTCATCGCTCACATTTTTGTTTTCAAGATTGCATATTTACCGTGTGATAAGCAATGTTTTTGCTGCGTATGTCGGTATCAAATCCCATTTGGTTAAAGCAAGTACACATTTTATGAAACAAAAAATGTCTTGTTTTTGCACACACAAAAATACGTTTTGAGATGCTTATGTTGGTGCAGTTAAGTTTATTTAAATGTATATGATAGACATTGACGATCTGTAAATCAATCCGATTAGCAAGTGTTCTTTTGGATAAGATAAAAGTTACCGTTCGTGAACGCCTTTCTATGTGAAGTCATTTAATAAAGTACATGTCTGATTTGATTTGCGTGTATTTACATTTTTCTATAGTCTATGTTATTATCTCGGACAAATATGATCTAGACTTTGTGAGTTTGCTTTTTTAGAGTTTCCAGAAAAAGAATAAGTACATCCTTGCACAAACTCCTTTACCGAACACTGTCTGCGATTTTTTCGCTTTGCTTGTTCAAACAAAGTGTGCGTGTATTGTTAACTTGGAATCACCAAACATGAAAGCTGGGGTAAGTATTGCTTCAAAACTATTTTAATGACATTAACTTAAGCATCGTTGTTACTAGTAAAACATCGGTTATTGTTTCTTCCATAACACATTTTATATATGACATACTACAAAAGTAATACCAAACAAATAGCAATTAAACTAATTGAAATTAGTATTATTATGATAGTAAAATTATGTACAAATTGAAGTTATATGTTTTATGTACATTGAGGGTAGCAGACTGCCGGTATTGTAAAACTAATCATTTTAGAACATCGGTGTGTACTTACCGGCGGACAATCAGGTGTTAAAGAACGGAATCTTCAGCGTCCGTGGTTCGAAACCAGAGGCGAATGGGTACCGTAATAAACGGACGTTGACCATTGAACATCGAGCGAATCAGGTTTGACTTTAAAAATAACTGAAATTTTAGTGTTTTGTTTTAATCTCCACGAATGACTGTAAACAAATGATTTCAAATGACATTTGTTCAAGTAGTATGCGACATATACAATGTTAATTGTGTTGAGATTGCTGTATAAATTATAATTATTAATTATTTTTAACAATAGGCCAACGAGTCATTGTCTTTTACGTACCTGGAGTTTACAGACTGGAACACGGAAGAGCGTGTACCCAATTCTCCTTCCGATTTCCGCCGATTTATTGCTGAAGTTGACGCAGTAACAGCCAAAGATAACTCTGATAGACCTGTTCTGATACATTGTATGTAAGTTTATTTTGTTGTTGGTGTTTTGCGACGATAGAGTACACATGCTCTATTTTTTTTTCAATATAAAGATTCATAACAGAAAAGTTATTTTAAATATAAGTAAAGTAAAACTTCAGTTGAAGCTCAATGTTCTTTAATTATTTTTTTTTAGAAAGAATTATATATAAATGAACCTCAACTTATAATATCTAACAGGTCATTTATGTATGACAACCGAATCAGTGACAATATATACGAAAACAATTATAATATGCAAGCTATTTAATGTGACAGATGATAGCATGTGTTACTTTGCAACGCGAATCAAATCGTTCAGGTATACAGCTAAACAGTCAATGATCAAGCGAAGATTACTTGAATTTCGCAGATAAATTCGTTTTATTCTGCGTTGGTACAACTGCGCTACACGTAAAAGGTGTGGATTGACTACTCGGTGTACTTATTGATTACAGGGATAGTGCCAGTAAGTGCGGCCTATTCTGTGTGGTTGCCACACTCCTTCAGAAGATGGAGGCAGAACATGAAGTCAGCGTAGCGAACGCTGTGCGAAAGGTCAAGTCAAGAAGAAAGAGCGCGATCCCTTACTTAGTATGTGTTGAATTCCTTTTTAAAACTTTCATCATTAATGTGTTTATAGTGTGCGAGACTGATAAAGTTCAATAATCGTTAAAAGTCTGTGGAAAATCCTGCACTGCAGATAGGCTTAGAGTGCGTTCGCTTTATTGAGTTTTTGCGTTAAGGCTATTGCATACGTAGTGCGTCAACCATACTCATTTCTATCATAGTGTTACTGAAAAAAAGAAAAGAGTAACAAAATCTCTTATCTTGGAATTTCGGGATAAATACAACGGCTTTCTCTAGTGCAAGTATCTTTGACAAGTTATTCAATGGCAATAGTGTTTTAGAATTTTTAAATTGAACGACAAATAAAAATTAAGAAAGTTTAAAAAAAAAATGCTTGATGAAGTTGATAAAAAATGATAGGTATGTGTAATTTTAATGTGTTATGTATCATTGAGATAGAAAAAAATGTTTCATTGACACTTTGCATTCTATATAATAAAACATTTATCCCGATAAAGAGTTTTAGGATTTTATTTAAAATAAAACCCGAATCACTGCTTAAAAGAAAAATAAATTGCTAAATTTGAAGATCTGCCTACCTTTATATCGTCTGTACTTGCTAGAGGCCATTCTTATAAATCAGGTGTCAATTTTCAGGAGCAGTTTCAGTTCTTCCATGACTGTGTCCTGGACTACATCCAGAGCTGCAACATCAACTCCAACATCGCCGCTGAACTCTCCGATTGCTAACTACATAATGTATTCCATGACTATGCCTCGGACTTCACTCAAAGTTTTCACATCTACTCCGATTCATGACATCAGGTTGTCTACCATGACTTTGTCCTTAACTAGATTGAGAGCATCGACAACTACGCCACTGCTGCTCTTACCGATAGCTTGATGCAGACTGTCTGTGATGACTGTGTTCTGGACAACATAAACAGCATCGACATCTACTCCAACTTCGCTGCTGATCACTCGAAATGCTGACTTTATATAACTCTCCTACTTAATGTGTTTCTGATTCACTATTGATTTCCTTATTAATATAGCTACTTATCTATTCGATTGCGGACTTGATTTTAACAGTGATAATCAGTTGTTCTCTATACAGGTGAATTGTGTCTGAATTTAATAAATGAACGATCTTACTGTATAGCTGTTTACAATCTTTACAACATACATGCTTTATCTACCGTTTAAATACTTCTCGACATCATTACACAAGTCCTTCAATGGATATCTACTTTTTGAACAATTTACTAGGGTAATATGTTTATTAAAGTGTATCGCGATTCGCGCAGCTTGTTTTTGTGTGTAGATATTAACGCGTTTATTGTGTTGTCGCGTTAAAAATGTATCGATAATAATGTGTTACATTAAGTAATAACCTACATATATTTGTTTGCGAACGAAAAATAAACAAATATTTTATTTCAATG
Source organism: Dreissena rostriformis (assembly GCA_007657795.1). NCBI lineage: Eukaryota > Metazoa > Mollusca > Bivalvia > Myida > Dreissenidae > Dreissena > Dreissena rostriformis. The sequence continues at coordinate 56,309 of VMBQ01002628.1, forward strand.
TATGCATGCGTTGTTTGTATAGAGCAAATATTCGCAACTTTGTCTCAATTTCATTAGTAGTATAAGTACACATTTTAAAATATAACATGATGTCTTAGTAACATTCTTTTGTATACATTATGATGTTGCTTTCTTTTTTATATGTACATTGATTGTTATAAATATATGTCTATTTAAGTATTTGGTATGTATGTATACGTTGGTAACACAACGGCCATTGCATGATCATTTTTATTGTATTGACAGTTTGTTTGTTTCATGAATCACGATAGTTTCCGGTTGAATTCTCGCGTTATCATAGACATAGACTTTATTTCCATTATATATATATATATATATATATATATATATATATATATATATATGTACTGCTTAGAAATACATAAACCTGAAATAA
>VMBQ01002628.1:57584-80883 GCA_007657795.1 Dreissena rostriformis
TATTTTAATAGCAAGAATTTCTGCACAAATAATAAAAATGTAAGCGCTGATTGGGTCTCCTTGACGACATCCCCTTTCTATACAAAAAGTATCTGACAAGAATCCATTTATTTGTATGGAGGCCATGGTATTATACAAGAACATAAATATCCATTTTTGAAACATTGGTCCGAAATTAAAAAAACTAATAGTTGTTTCTATAAACTGGAAGGACAAAGTATCGAACGCTTTTTCAAAGTCGATTGTCATAAGTAACCCAGGTAAATTATTATCTTCAGCATATTTCAATATATCGTAAAGTAATCTGGTGTTTTCACCAATAAATCGACCTTTAATGAAACCTGTCTGATCTTTGGAGATTAAAATATCAAGTACTGTCTTTAATCTATTTGAAATGGAACCCGATGCTAGTTTGTAAACTACATTTAATAATGTCAATGGTCGTAAGTTTTTCAGGTAACATCTCGGCTTGTTTTCTTTTGGAATACAAGTAATAATTCCATGTTTTTGTGTTATGGACAAGGAATTTGTAATAAAAGCATAATTTAGACTTCTCACTATGAAGTGGCCTAACTTACTCCAAAACACCTTAAAGAATTCCGCAGTGAATCCATCAGAACCAGGACTTTTATCATGTTTCATATTTATAAGTGTTATTGCTACTTCTTCAATAGTAAGCAGTCCTTCTAATGAGTCAGATTGCACTTTATTTAATTTAGGTATATTAATATTACATAGATAAGCATTTATATCGTATTTTATTTCGTTGTCATTTTTATTGTATAATGTTTTATAGAATGAAACATCTTCTTTTAAAATAACGTTTTGCTCTGTTAGCTTAGCCCCGTTTTCTTGTTCAATAAAAGGCATAGACTTGTTTGTGTAATGATTAGATTCGAGCGAGCAAAAGTATTTTGTGGGTTTTTCTCCATCTTCCATCCATTTAGCTCTAGATCGAATAAGAGATCCTTTGAGTTTACTTTCCCTCACATTTTCTAATTCATTTTGTAGCTCACGAAGTTGGTCGGAATTAGTTTCTGTTAATGATTTTTGAAGTATCTGTTAATGATTTTTGAAGTAAAGTGTAATAGTTGCTGTGAGTACACTTGCTACAAATAGTGTATACGTTACTACAGAGCAAAACTGTTAAAATTGACCTAGATTCGTTGGATTAAAAAACTGGAAAATTTAACTCAATATTATCACACGAAGGTCGTACATGAGAGATTGTAAGTGTTTTTAAACTGCAATTTACGTGGATTTGTACTGTATAAGGCAACTGCTTCAACAGCAAAAATAGCAACAATCACAAGTTTTCTCCCTTATAATATATGTTGTCAATCTCCGGATGACATTATTTCTTATGTCGATATAGGATTATCTAATTCGGGGTAAGAAGGTTCTTTGTTTTACATATTATCAATATCATGTGAAACGTTTTGGCATCACACGAACTTATATTTACGTCACCTTCAACCGCTAATATGTTGAAATAGTCAATTTTTTTTTTGGTGGTATAGTAATTGAGTTTTGAGCTGCATATCAATGTTTGAATAAATTCCAAAATTAACGGGGCGATTTATGTCTTATACTGTTAATTCGCTTGCCTTATCACTAATGTATTTTAATTTCGTTTAAATACGCGTATACGTGTAGTCATTTTTCATAGCAGTCATTTGTTCTCGTGTACGTACATTTTTTATTTAGATTATACTCGTATAAATCTCTTTTATAAATTGAGTTTGTTTTTATACAATTTTTGTTAATATTTAGTTGAATCTATGAATCCTTCATTTTCAGGTTTTATAAAGTGCATGAAATACAAAATAGCAAACATTAAAGCTTATTGTACTACACTGAAGTCCCGTTATTGATTACGCGCAGCCTTATAGCGGTGAATAATGTAGATTGAATTCGTATTTTAAACGTATTCCCATCAAAGCGTCTAATTATAGACAATGACAAAAACTATTCAAATATGACAGGCAGCTCACCAATACGCTGTGTTTTGCATGTGTACTTAACATGGCAGGATGTATCAACTGTCTCTATAACACAATGCAAGAATTACACATTTAACACCACCTATGCATTAACATCAACAGTAAGCAATGAAAATCGTTCAGTGACGGAAAGTTCAAATATGCGCGAAATAACTTTTACGATTTAATCGAAAGGAAAATTATCAAAAAGTGACCGCAAGTAAGACAATAATTTGAAGAAAGGTACTATATAATCCTTGAACATGACCACTTTTGGCCTCAAAATAACAGCACAACATATTCATTATAACTAGATAACTCTAAAAACATCCCAGGACAAAAGTCCTTATAGGAGTGGATTGAACCTTGGGAAATTTGTATTGTCAAATTTGAATGCATCTTTTTATGTGTTGGTTTTAGTAAATTGACTCTTACAAATCACCAAACTAGAAAACTTAGAAGATGTTAACGCATACGCTTACAGTATGATAAAGTAATGGGAGAAGCAAAATAATAAAACAATTTAGTGATTAAAATTAGATTCAATAATATGGAAATTCCTATTTTAACTCAAGTTCACATACACTGCACTAATTATGGATAAATCGCAACGAGTAAGATATCCATATGAGCCTCGTTCTGGGAAAACGCATATCCGCAAAGTGTCGAACCAGATTAGACTGTATATTTTGCACAGGCTAATAAAGAACGACGCTTACACGTGATGTTCGCTTACAAGAGACTTCCTATAGTAACGCTTTGTACCTTAAAAGCGTTAAGTGTGGTGGCTGATTAACCTGTGCGGACTGCACAGGCTACTTAACGCACTTGCATTTAGCCCCGTTTTCACTGAACGGAGCTCGTATATATCTTTGAAGATGTTACAAGACGTGTTATATGACAGTCCACGTCTGGTGTAATATTCTGTCAATTACCCATTTAACAAATTAGTATTATCTAGCAATTGTTACACTATATTGCATAGTGGGATTAATTACAACAATTTAAGTACACATATTGAGTTTAAGTATAACCGCACGGCGGCAATTGCTTGTTTTTATCCGTATATTAGTAAATTTGGTCTGCTTTTTCTGCTTTGATAACAGTGAGTGCTAAACAACACGCGATACATGTGTTTTATAACAAAATATAATCTTGTATCATACCGCTGCATTGATATCTGCCTGATATAACGCTGCGAGATATATTTTTTTTATATCATGTTCAACAGGAAGTTCGTATATGAGTCGATGTGTCATTATACTAAGACTTAATAAATAAGTAATGTTTTATTGTGAAAATGAATCAGATTCATCAAAAAAGCACTTTGATACCAAGATGTATCACAATTAATCCACAGAAAGCAACACAAACAGCAACAAACGTATTTTCCAAATATTAAAAATAAATGTGTAAATGCATTCCCGCTAAAATTGCAGCGTCATATCGACTTTTTGTCATTATTTCTTTTAAAATGGGTACTTAAACTAAGGGTATGATAACCAGAAAAAAACAGATAACTGCCTGATCTTTTTGTAATATATCAGGCTCGGAACGCATCACCGTAATATTATTCTAAGTCTTGCCTGATATATAACAAAACGCACAGGCAGTAACCTGTTATTCTCTATATTCATAGTTCATTTTTCAAAGATAGCATATGCTGTCAAGGCGATTTAAAATCACAAAAATACTTGCTGCACCAACTTTGACGCACACGATTCATTCGTAAGTAATGAATGATTAATCCATTTTGTGCATAACAGTGGTAAATAAATATGTAGAATTTGATAAATATAACGAGGAATAGGAATGTTTTTTATACAAGTGCAATGCAATTCGTACACGTGTAGACTGCTCAGAACTTATGTAGTCATAATGCGATTATCTAGATTTAATAATAGCATTTTGCAAAATCATACAAGTATGAACATTATTTATGATCGAAATATGTGTATTAACAAATGTGATATTGTTGTGTTGTTGTTTCTTTAAACTTGCTTGTAGAAACTTTCTGATGGCGAAAGAAGAGTAAAACCAAATTTTGGAAAACTAAAAAATATTGAATACAGACGGTTTACAAAGGTTAAATAGTTATGCATTATACATATTGTATAAGTGTATGCATATTAAAAAAAAATACTATGTATCGCGTCAAAAGGTAAGACATATTGACGCACGCTACCAATCTCGGTAGGTGAAATTACAGGCATGTAGAGAAGTCGCTGTTCACCTGTATCTGCCGCTGTTACAAGTACCTATGATGACACTGCTTTTATAGCGGATACACGATCCGAGCATCAATATACCTCATGACCTTTTTAATTGCCGCAGTCGTTAATGGTGCACAAAAAACCTTAATGTATAAATTAGCGCTACGAACACCCTCTATATTTGCTACTATCGGTTAGCCCATTTTGTCGAGGGCTGGAAATCATGCAAATTTGTGAGCAAATGACGGCGTTTAATACCTTTTTTTGTAAAATTTATCATACAATAAGGATGGGGTTAAAATAAAATCCCGATTAAAAATTGACGACCAACTCGCTAATAATGTTCAATGTGTCAGAGATCAGCCCTTGGGACGGATAATGGGTACCTTGGATTTCCTCTTAAATTATATATGAACCCAAGAGGGTGTGTTTACGCGGTTATTAGATGTGGGTGTTATTGACCTTAACAATGAGATAAGTTGCGAGGTCAAGGCTGAAAGTTGAATCTACTATATATTTACTAGATTTGTAGGCGTGTGTTTATCGATCAAATACTAGTCTGTTTTAAATATGTTAATGTTTAACTTTATATATTTAGCTATAAATATAGGAATATTGGCCTTTGACAAACATCATTAGTTAAGACACCCATGTCACCATACGGACTTTTGTGTTTGTATATAAAATACCATTGAGGATGTCTTTAATTTATTCGTTTCCGTTTGTTCATTCGAGTAGATAAATGCATTAATGCGTCATTTGAAGTCAAAATACAACGTAGCATTTAGATCATAATTTCATTTTAAACGAACAATATGAGGTGTGTGCATATGTACAACTGTAGTGATATATAAAAGGCAAAATATGTAATACGCTAGTCAATTGTCTCAAGAATTGCTATCAACCTCGTGGCTTTGTTCAGTTTCATGTTGCAATCGCACTCCACTGTCATCATTTCAAGCCGACGTGGTGCCATTAGAAATAACATTTATCACGTCTCATCGTGGAAATATCTGACTGTCACTCGGCTAATGGTTCAACGGTTAATTCCTGGTGAGATAACTATGGCTTATTTTAACCAGCATGCCACATTTCGCGTCCCTTTAACGGTGCGGTTCACTATTCTCCGGTGTGCATGGCTAACTGATTGAGCGATGGCGGCAATGGTAATCAGCTGCGCTAGTGAAGTTAGACTGAAATACATTTTAACAGTTGCTGCATATGCAGATCTGCTATTTTAAAATGTGTATAAGGATAGCGGATACTTTAATTTAAAGTGTCCATTATTCCCACTTTGTGTAGATGCACTCATCGATATGTCAGACGTTGCCATCAACTGCGCATGAAATTGCTACTCATTTTCTATCGGATGAAAACATCTGGGTTTTTTTCAGATATCGAGTTGCAAGTTTATTATTATAATATAAACGTTATAGGGTTGCTCCTGGCAATGTTGCGACTTCTTATAAAGTCGTCTTCCTATTAAGACCATCACAATTGTAAGGTGTAGCCAAATGCCTATATGGGACATATACCACAGAGGTGTGTATGATAAAACTGCAATACTGCTGCAGCTTCTGGAGTTTCACTTCTTCATAATGGTATAACCCCTTATATTTAGACACTTTACAATTAAGGATAGTAATTACATGTCACTATTTTTTGTATTAGCTATTCAGGAAGCGCATTTAAATTAAATATATGCTGCCGGATGATGTATGTATTTTTATGGACAAATTGGACATCCAAGGGTGCAAAATAACTTTTTCCTACCTATGGTGTTTTTGCATGTGCCCCATGACAATTATTTGTCAATGATATAATCAGGATGAAAGATGTTCAAGATAAAGGCCATAGATGCTAGGATGTGAGTGACCTCCACAAGCTCCAGTGAGGCCGCAACTTTTTGTTAGCAGTATTACCCTGCGACTAGTTGTGATCATCCCTATTTGCTTTTTCGCCTATATATAAACACTTGTGTTATCATGCATAAAGCAATTTATGATTTGTGATATGCACGGTAACACTTATGCGAGAATGTCGTAGTAAATAATTGTATATGCTGAGTACAAATTGCGAAAATCCAAAAATGAATATTACAGAAGAATCATTGACATTAATTCACCAAACACACATGCAAAACACAGGTTGAGCTTGCAAAACAATTCACACAAAAAAACAAATGCAAGTTCTATTCCCACACTATGTGTCAACAATACGTTTGCATATCCTGATACACATAAAGCCGAGGTAAATAATAAATACTGTTCCCCAAATCTGCCCTTGATGATTGCAGTCATCCCCTTTCAAACGACCCCACTATTACGTCCTCTTCCTTAATATATATAAGCATCTCTCCCCACCATATTTATGACGCGATCTATTTGATTGATCTGTCAGAAGCAGATGGTCCTGCTATAGAAAGTCCCAAAACTAGAGTGTGGAGGGACTATGTGTCCCTCTAGCAAGTTTTTTCACTCGTTCTCTCCATACTCCAACTTTTCCATAACCTTGGACAAATGATTATCAGTTAAGAGGCAGGCCCCGATATGCCTTCAAACTACATGTACCGTCCACGTCTCTTTCTTAGTTGCATTGATAAACTTATGGAACGTTGTTTTCATAAATATGTTTACCAATACATAATTGCTAATAACATGCTCTTGTCATTAAAATCAGGGTTGTATAAGGCGATTCTGCGACGAACCAACTAATATTTATTTGCGATGACATGTTCAATTCACTTGATAAGGGCGAGGGGGTCAAATATGTTTTCTCTGGCCAATGCGTTTGACCGGATGTGACACCATGGCTTCATATTCAAGCTGCTACTCATAGGTATCGATTATCAATTATTAACCAAGTTTCAATTTTATCTAACTGACAGAAAACAAAGGATCGTTATTGCTAAATGTTCTTCAGAGTGGACTACCCTTTCCGCAGTTGTCCCCCAATTCCTGGCCCATTGCTTGCACTTATTAATGCTTTTTGTAGGAGTTGTCATTTAACTTCTAACATAAAAACCCAATATACACAATAACGTTGCTGTTATGTGTACGAAAACACTGTAAACGTGCGTACGCTGTAAACACGCGTAATGATAATGTAAATATACAATTCGACAATTTTACAGATCGTTGACCAACAGACTGCTATGTTTGCATACCTGTTTCAAACGTATTCTTATTATTGTAAACAATCACATATAAGTGCATTAAGATTACTATCCAAAAATGATTGGTCTATGTAATTACTTGTTAATTATTTGTTACGTAAGAGTAATACAAACTGTAGTGCAGATTGCTCAATGTTTAAAGAATTAAAATTCAAAAGTGTGTCAGAAAAAATAAACAACTCCATCTCATATTTAAAACGCTTGCAATTGTATATACTGTTAGGTAGGAAATAAAGAAAATCTTTAATATGCGTGACGCATATCAGTGGTAAAATATCCGTTAAATAACATAACAACATTAAACTAACATCATCCACTGTTAAAGAACCTCCGCATAAATAAAACAAAATTCCCGTTAGCAATCGATAAGTATTTGAATTTACAGTAAATTACAAAATACATAGTTCTGTAAAAACAACATTGTAAACCGATAGCCTTGTTAGCTCTAGCATACACTTGTTCGTCATACATTCAAGGTATTGACAATTACACAAATAAATATTTCAGATAAAATAAAGACTTAATTGGCATTGCTTGTTCCAAATTTATTGCAAAATGGTGTTGTACATTTTTCAGAACATAATTTTAACCTCGCGGTTGAATCGGCTATCCCAGAATCCATAAATAAACGGATTGCAAATGTTATTCAGCAGATAACTCCTGACCAGGAATTCACAGATGATTGTTTTATGAATTGAAAATTCGTCCCAGAATGCCGAGTTCACCGTGCTCCACGTGGAGACAATTAGCCCCGGGGTCTGACTAACAGTGAACACTAACGTCACCGTACACATTATTTTGCTGATCTTGAGATGTTGTCCACTTAAAGCTAGAACAGTGTTTCTAACTGATGCACGAGATAAGGGCACACTGCGCGGGGTACTCATACGAATCCTTAGGCCATCGAATGATGTAATCCTTTTGTTAGCGTGATGAGAATGATCTGCGCTGATTGGGGATAACGTAAACGAATTGGTGCGTTTTAACGGAACACCTTGTGTTTTAAATGACAGCTGTTCTTCTGAGTGGCTTCGTTTGAGAGCCGTTAATCCGGATGGAATGTTACTGTACGGCAACGGATTCCATTTATACCTAGTAATGTTTGTGTAAACAATTAACGAATATGTTACTATCATGAAACACATGGACACCATACACACATTTAGTGTAACCAATGTATATACAAATGGATAGATGGTTTCCAAGTAAGTGGTGTCAAAATAACAAGCACTGATGTCCGGTAAAGCAGTCTTCATCTCACTAGAACCATACAGAATCAGACTAGGCCAAGCAAATAAAAAAGATAAGATAGTTGCGACAAAGAAAGCTAGTCTTTTTCCAAGGTACGATATTTGCAATTTGCTAAGTGGGTGGCATATTTTTAAATATATGTCGATGGAGATAACAATCAAACCGAAAATTGACATGTGAAAAAATAAATACATAATGAATGTTAACATTAAAGTTCATTTGCTGGTATAAGAATAGGGATTAGTTAAATCAATTATATGGTATGGTAGGCCAAAAATGCAAATGGAATGATCTATGGACGCCAAAAACACTCTCGCTGGGGATCGTTTGTATCTGAGGCAGTAAACTAATAACACTATCACGTTTCCTATGACCCCAATTAGCAGAATGAAAGCCAAAATGATAATAACTGGTAATATCGTTTTGACCTCTTCGTTGTTTAATTACAATACACGTTCCAGCTTCTCTTGTGGAGTCAATGACACGTTTTCCAGGTGTAACTGTGTGTTGTGGTAATGTTGTAGCAACACTTGTTAGTAGTACCATTGTGGAATATCCGTGGATAATCTGGTGTGTAGAAGTCATTCGTATTTCAATATGTTCTTAATGAGCACACGGTAATCCGTTTATAACTTAAATCTATTCAGGTCATGTGAATTCTGCAAAGAAAGACAATATATTATAATAGTGTTAAGGTGTTAATATATTTTTGAATTTTTTGTTTAACTTATTGATCCAGCAAGAGGTGCAAGTAGGACATGTTATCATGTTCGTATAGTTCATACATGTCACTAGTCTGCTTAAATCGTTCCTATTTTATTAAACGCGTTCCTTACCTTCGACATGGAATCGTTAAATCGTTCATTCAACGTGGGAATAAATTGAACTTTCCCGATAGGAAAAAAGGACAGCTTGTTTTTTTGCTTTGCTACTTAACCATTGAAATATGAACTATTGCCAAGATAGTTCGTTTATTCATAGTAACATGAAACTGAAACGAAACATGGTTCTAAATTATATTTAAATAATCCAATACGAATCACGAAACATTGTGTGATAATTATTACCTATTTTAGAAGTGGCCAAACCATTTGAGCGCCTCATTTCATTACAATTAGAAAATGTTGCATGCTTTCGCTGACTTATTACATATGAAACAACTCCTTTAAAGCCTCGAATACTGGGCATGTCTTTGATAAACTACAACAATCCCAACATCACCTGTGGTAACTTGACTTGCTATGGACCCTTCACGTGGGACTGCAACACAACGCTAGCCGATCCATGCAACTGCATGGTTGGATTTGAGGTACAATATAATGATTCAATACTGTAAACATGTGATACAGATAGTAATACATTGGCAATATCACTTTCTAATTATTAAGCAGTTACTTCGACTTCATGTATTATGAAAACATGTAGTAAAGAAGACTATATTGCTTAAGTAATACACATTTATTGTATATGATATAATTTGCATGATATAACCAACAAATCACAAATCATTTGATCATATAGTATTAAAGTGTATTATGAATTTCAAGGGAGATGCTTGTCAGTTCGATGCAGACGAATGTGGTCCAGGACACCGACCATGTGGTACAGGGGGGAATATGTGTTAATACGAAAGGGAGTTTCAGGTATGTATTTGGAATATGTCTTATGAAAATTAAGGTGCAATAAGTGCATATAAAACTGTAGGAATTGTGTTATTTGATTAAAATGTGCATATCCACCGGAATGCCGCCAGACATGGACTGTTCTTACTGGTTATAATATATAATAAGTGCAAAAGCTGAAGCTATCAAGGGCTGTTATTGAATAAGCTTCGATGAAGTGAGTTTTTTTTCCAACAATTGAATAGCATGTTTCTGCATTTCTTTGGTATATTATATTTCTGGAAAAAAAACTAATATGCCGACGGCCTTTATGCATTAGCAGGGTGCAGGATCAACGGGGTTTAAGGGGTTTACACACGTGCTGGACAGAATGTAAACACACCGTTAATAACTTTATTTTTGCGAATATCTCAAGTTATTTAAATACTTTGATATAATTCTTTTGTGCATAATATACAGTTTGTCTTGCAGTTTGTGTCGATATCTCCAGATTTAAGAATAAATCCTTGAATACGTCTGAAGTGGCAAAATATCAAGTTGCGTGAAGCATAACCATGTACATGGATGTTGTACACATCATTTTTGTTTTACAAGAACACGTGCTTATTAAATAAAGTAATTCTGATGTTTTTCACATATCCATAAGCAGCTTAACAAACTGATTGTTATGCACTAGTTAAAATTCTTTCGAAAAATTGTTGTTAAAAGTAATATGAAAAAAAGCACTACTTACCGGTGTTTTTACAACCATTAACGTTTAATTGTGAACCAACAAAGTCACGTGATCCTGCACCCTGATTAATTAGTCGTTAGTTTCAAGACCGGACAAACGCTTTTCAAATCTTTGTTACAACACAACGAGTAGACTAGCTGTCCTTGAACAACCTAAAGGCAAAATAAAAAGAAATTTTAATTATAACCGTTATGGTCGATACGCCAATTATGATAAATTTGATATAAATTGGCAAAATATTGTTTTACCGAGAGGAAATGTGTAGTGTCAGCACGATATGCTTAGTTTTTAGCTTTCAAGTTATGTCTGCAATACGTCATAAAACGTAGAAAGAAGCTTCACTCAGCATTCTGTCAATGCATTCAAGATCATATATTGTCGTTAAGGGCGAACTTTCTCGCTTTCCTGAGTTCATTTTCTTAACAGGCTTCAGCGTTTATCAGTATTATTTGATAATAAACTTTACTTTTGTATGAATTTATATTGAAAAGCATTTGTTCTGTTTCATGATATATGACCGCTTCCATTTTAAATTTTGCGGCATGCCACGCGCACAATAATCGTTCTCCAACTGATATTTGACAACAACAAAAAGTTCCTATTAAGGCTATAAACACATATTCTGCTTTGCATTTACATTGAAAACCATCTATATCTCGAATGTGAGTTTATCATAAATATGGTAAGTTAAGTTCTCCATGAAGCAGTCAGGTTTGCGTGTTAATTTTGTAATGCATTATGCGTAAAGCAGACGATATTCAAGGCTATGCCAACAGGCGCGATTATAAGAAATGTGACGACGCCCTAAAAGAAGTGTACTCATATAGAAAGAGAAGATCATGGAGGGATGGGCCGAGCACTTTGACAACATTCTGAACCGCCCTTCCATCACAAATGACAAAGCATTTAAACGTCCCCCACCTACCCATCAACGAGGAGCTGGATGACCCCCCAACCTTGCTCGAGACCCAGAAAGATATACGCCTACTCTCAAATGACGAGGCGCCTGGTACTGTAGCCATCCTAGCTGAGGTGTACAGGGAAGCAGGGACAGCCCTTACTGCCAGATTCCACTAGGTATTTCATTCTTGTGTTTGAGGAAGAGACGATTTCCCAGAAATTCAAGGACCCGACCATCATACATTTGTACAAGCGCGAAGGAAACAAACAGGCCTGCGACAACCACAGATGCATATCACTGCTCTCCGTTGCTTGGAAGATTCTTGCCAGGATCTTGCCTAATCGCCTCATAGCTCACCTTGATCAAGGACTCCTACTTAAAAGTAAGTGTGGATTCCGCAAGGAACGAGGAACCATCGACATGGTGTTCGCTACAAGGCAGCTCCAAGAGAAGTCAGAAACAAAATTCTTACCTGTTCCCTTATGTCGACTTGACCTAGGGTTTTGAAAATGTCAGCAGAGAGGGTATGTGGAAGATCATGGCGAAGTACAGATAACAAAGGAAGTTCGTCGCCCTGATACAGCAGTTCCACGAGGGGATGCCGGCTGGAGTCCAGGAATGCGGAGAGTCATCTGACCTATTCCTAGTTTGAAACGGGGCAAAGCAAGGCGCCTTCCTGGCCCCTTGCGTTCAGAGACAAGGATGTTTGTGTCAACCTGAATTACCGCATAGATGACAAGCTGTTCAACAATCGGAGGCTCTATGCAAAAACCAAAATGAACAGACAACCTCATAGATCTGCTGTTTGGTGATGACTGTGACCTCAACGCTGTTCTAGACGACAACATGTGTATACATTCTTTCCAGCGCCCACACTATGGGTTTAATAGCTTACTTTTATTTAAACATATTATCATCTAAATTCATATATGACTTATCACGTACTGGCTATATTTCGAGAATGCTCGTATATCGCTTTGAAACGCTAACATCCAGGCATTTTTTTCCCTACTTCATTTCTTATTTATCCACGCATTCCTTGATAGGTAATGTATTACAAATTTATTTTTACAAGACACATCTTTTGTGTGTGTCTAAAAAGGTTAGTCTAATCGATATGAAATCATAATTGTTACATCGGTATGCAAATCTCGTTCAAATGCATGTTATCTCATCTATAAAGTCATGCTTGATAGTCATAATTGATCATTTTCTATCCTCGACATGTTTTCATTGCTTTATGGCCTTCTAAATCTTATGAATTGCTAATATACTAAAAACGTGTTTGCATTAGCTCCTCATTAAGCACGGTGTATACCAAACTCAGAATTAGAATACTTTATTCAGACTTAAGCACGTGAAGCTCATCGTCACTTACATACATATACAATAACAGCATGCGTTTGAAGCAAATGCACAACATACATCAATTTACACAAACAAGAAATAAACACGTTTTCGTGTTTCGTGAGAATGTTAATACATAGTGACCACATAATGGCAGGCGTAGTTCAATAATTGCAATAATTATTACATAAGTCTGTACCTTTTTTCTTTAGTACAATATATATTTATTACAAACTATTTATATAAGATATTTTGTTTTCATATATTTAAAACTTGAAGTTGTTTTTTTTTTAATAGGAAAATATATTACTGTGGAGTCAAGACATATAATTGCATAAATCCAAATGTATGGTTGTAGGTTATTTTTATTAAATAATTTCAGAATTATAAGGTTGGGAAATGCTGATAACGTTAAAGTTATATGATATTATATTTAAAAAAAAATATTAATTTAAAAGAAATTTTGATTTTATGTGAACATTTTTTTCTGTTTTTATCTTTATTAAACAAATTGGAACTTAATCGGAAAAAAACACACACTATAAGCTGTCCAACACCTACACAAACTTATATGTTGAAAAATAAACTTTATGCCTCTATACCATCTGGCATTGAAATAACAAAATAGCCATATTTTGGAGAAAAAGAAAGCTTAACAAAATTGGAATGTTTTATTGAAAAACATTTTGCAATGAGAGCTTATTTTGCCTGCATAAACAGATCATATATACGTTGACACATTCCATGTTTTGAAGCAAATGATTTACTTAAACTTGTTTCAATATGAAACCATGTATAAACACTGCCCGTGTACATTCTTTGCGAATGTAGCCCAGCAATATAGTGAACCATTCCATTGGAATCAAGGGTAGATAAACACATTTAATAATACGTGGTTTTTTATTTAAACCATACGGTCAAATACCACTTAAGTACAACAATCAAAACAAACGCAACGTATGAACTTGACTTTATGTTTCTCAAACAGTAAAATATAGAAACTACCTTGAGTGAAATAAATCATTACTTTGCTGTAATAATGTATAAATGCAATACTACTCAATAACATACAGTAAGAAAAAACATTTGATTGTTTTTGCGTGATGAAACTTAATATCAAAACTGGAAAAGGGGAACCATTTACGTGTTCATCATTTGCGCAAGCGATCCGAAATAATTTAATAATAGTTATGATATACGGTTTTTTAATAACGTGAAATCATATAGAAAACAAAACGTGTTCATCCAACATTTCAACGCTTTGAACTTTGGACGTAACTAATATGTATGCCACTTGATATTCATAAGATACTGTGTGAGCAGTTTTGAGAAACTGTTTATTTACTAAAAATCATTGGTAAGACGAACGGAATCGCATTGCTTTAAAAAAAATGGATCCTTAATATTTAATCGCACTGTTGTAGTAGCAAACTGTAAGAAGGAATTAACATTCTCAAAAAGCTTAAATTAAATAGATATACAAATTTAATGTATATTTATTGTCATTACCGTTAGATATTATTATCAGACATTGTTTAGATCTTGCAATACCATAAAATCTCGTGCCATCATAAATATCTTATCAAAGACCTAAAGCCTAGTTACACGCATAATTTCAATAGCAAATAAAACAATGTAATTTACATAGAAATATTTCGTAATAATTCTCAAAGCTTTACAGGGTTACCTTAAAGGCTGATTTTATTTCATACTTGTA
Source organism: Dreissena rostriformis (assembly GCA_007657795.1). NCBI lineage: Eukaryota > Metazoa > Mollusca > Bivalvia > Myida > Dreissenidae > Dreissena > Dreissena rostriformis. The sequence continues at coordinate 72,526 of VMBQ01002628.1, forward strand.
CCAGTTAGTCTGTATCATGTATCATTCGTGTTAACAAAAATAATATTTGACCAAAGTTATCAGATTTTAAACATTGCATGATATGCAGTGAATTAGCGGAGAAACATGATAATTTTACTCTAGCTTGTGTTAAATATTATATAGGATATTTGTTGGATCCAACAAATTTCCTTTTTATTTTAAGCTTACATATGTTTATTTCTGTATTTGTTGCTGAAAAAATGACGTCGTAACTTAATGAAAACGACGTCATTTTACAATAAAGCAGTGACAATTATCGATAATTTTCACTGTTAATTTCCACTGTTTAAAACCGTGAATTATTAGTTTAAATTCACAAATATTGCTCTTTAAACAATCGGAAAGCATAACATAAATGGTTTTATTATTTCTATCTTGTTACTAAATACATACTGTTTGAATAGTAGGGAAATCGCATTCTAAACTTCGACATGATAAATAATAAACACATTAATTAAAATCAAGTGACTCACATGCATAAATTAAAGCATAATAAACGACTTTTTTAGTGAGCGACAATTTGATACCAACGTCACATTACACGAAATAATGACGCCCATTCCAGTGTGGCGCCATTTTAGTTAATATGTTTTATATGACCACTCATGGAATAAAATACGATATAACATTATAATGCAAAAATATCTTCTATGTCATGAAACTTAAGTATTTTGTAAATTAGAATATTAATTTAGAAAAAGAAATGCACAGACAATACAAATAAGATTATTCACATGCTACACCGCAGGCTTACAATAATACAAACAAGGTGAAGTTTTTACCATTGTGTGTTTAGAAAGCTTATCAAGAATATTACCCTTTAAAAATTTAAAATAAAATAAAAAAATATGGTCTTGCTTATCTGTACCAAAGCATGCAATCGATTTGATTAAAAAGTATGTTTGTTTTAAACGTCGATACATCACATAAATGAGCTTTTTTATGGTACTTATATATTGTTGTGGTAGTTTAATGATTCAGTTAAAAGTTTAATAGATATATTGTATTTGATTTCGAAGCAATTAAATATACGCAATGTTGTAGACATGTTTGCGTTTAACAGACATCATTCTTTCTTTTAATATGAGCGTTAGTAGTTGCTCATAATGAAATCAGTACTGTGGAGCACTATTTTCATTCCAGTTGTTCTGGTTAGCTGTGTAAGTAATTAAAATCAGTAACAGTAACTTATTTTATGTTATTTGTGTTAAAGAATACTATATGTATATATTTTATTCATTTACCTTTTCTTTTAAATAGTGCAACGAACAGTCTGAAGTGAAGACCGAGTGTTTAGAGTATTTTTGAGCAAGCAATCGATTCTTTGAAACCAATATATATAATAATGATCTAGGAAAATACCAAAATAGGAACAATTGTTTATATAAGCTTAATCAAATCAAATGAGAACAGTTAATCGAAATATTTTCTTAGAATTTATGATAACTTTATTAGATTATGAAATATGATAACTTTTCAGCTGATATTTACTGAAGTCAAATGAAGAACAAATTGTTTTCACCCGATAGTCGATTAATGTTCTTTAACTGCCTTTTAATTTGTACAGGAAAAGCAAAACAACTGATTTTCTTATACGCCATGTAAAATTGTGTTGTAGTTAATTTCATAGCATGTATGAAATTTTACCATTAAGTTAATAGTCCAGTTTGACTTAGCTACTTATGCTAGTAATATGTACAAAAGTCAAATTCATCTACGTTTAATAACCGAGTAAGTAATTCTGTGTTTTATATATCTTACGCAGAACAAACTTTATGCAAAGTATGTGTTTATACCCAATTGCATGCTTAGCAAATATAAACACATATCTATTTTGCCAAATCACATTGCAAATTGAAACGGTTGTAAGCATAAATAAGGATTTTCAAAAACAAAACCCTTTAAGAATTGAAATTTAAAATGGTTTACATGACGTGTAGTATATCCTGTAGTATTTAATTATAAATATGTTTTAGTACGTCTTACCTTATTTTTTCGCGTTTGAACAACGGTTAATGATACATGTATAATATCATGTACTCGTATTTCCTGCAGCAATCGCTCACAGACCAAAGTGGAACGACGCAACAATGCGGTAATCACACCTGCCCTTTTTGGTCGAAGTGTGATAACAACACTCAGTCGGGAGAGCTGGAGTGTGGATCTTGCATGGTTGGATTCGTGGTAAATTATCTATACATATTATATAATATTTATCACTTCATTTATAAAAAAAGACAATTTAAATGCATGTTTTGTATGCTTGTTTAAAGAACATCTTCGATATGAAGATGCACTTATTTGAAGAACAGATCTTGTCAGACCAAATATACAAGAAAGGTTGAACTTCAGGAAGTTGATTTCTAGTACATAAATTCATCTAGTGATTTCCTTCATTCAATCCTCATTCAAATTCGATTGCAAAAGTGTTTTGACTGTTGTCGTGTTAATTTGTGTAATCTTTCTAAATGATAACAAAATGATGTGGATATGGTGCCTAGCGATCGGGAGGTCAAGGGTTCGATCCCCACAGTGGGAGCGTTCTTTATATCTCCCCAAAGACACCAAGTACTGGTTCTAGTCCCAGGAAACGGACCCGAGAGCGTTTCAAATAAACCTAAGGCTTTCGCTACAATCGAGCTAAATTAAATAGGTTTAAACTAAATTATGTGATATGAAATAACAATAATATACCAAAATATCATGTATTGCGTGCACATGGATAAGAGTCTTTTTATTGTAATATCTTATTATAAATAGTTTACATTCGCGACGTTTTAAAAAAAAGATTATCAGTAATATGTTTTTTCTGATTGTCGCCTTGTGTATTCAATATACGAATGTCTTAATTACATTAAGCGGAATGGCACTGACTGCACTGACAGAGATGAGTGTACATTTCTTGGATATGATCCATGTGCTCGATTTGGCACAGGTGTCTGTGGAAACACACTCGGGGGATGGAAGTAAGTATCAATCATTAGCGCTAAACACATTCACTCATATTCAAATACCATAATACATAAACATCGAATTTGGCTGGTATTAAAAAATAATATTAAGTGCAATATGGTTCTTGAAACAATAAACCACCGCTCTTTACTGCCAGACAAACAATAAAAGCAATGATTGATCTTTGAATGATAGCATGTAAATACACGTCATCTTCATATATCAGCTGTACCTGCCTTGTGGGATGGACTGGCCCGAGATGTCAATTTGTGGACGAGAACGTAACGGCCTCTGACCGAGCTTGCCTTCCTGGATATGTTAACCAAGTAGTTAACGACTCGTTTGGTGAATGCAAAGATATCGACGAATGCAGTTATAGGTAAGACTCCTAATTTTAATTTCCTGTATTTTTATATAGCACTGTTTCAAATATATAAAATATATTGAGCAATGTGATTTCGTATAGAGCAATCTTATTTCGCTTTAAATAATGTCTGGGACATTTATTATTTTTTACAGAAGCACCAGCACATGTGGTCTGCATCAGCACTGCGTAAACACAGCTGGTAGCTATAAATGTGACTGCGACAGCGGGTGGCAAGGCAGCAATTGCACAGAAGACACGGATGAATGCAAAACCCCAAGCCCCTGTAATTCTCATCAACACTGTGTAAATACTATTGGCAGTTTTCACTGTGATTGTAACAGCGGTTGGGAAGGATTTGCTTGACCAACGACACTAATGAATGCAGTAATGCGAATGCTTGTTACCTACATCATCACTGCCTCAATACGGCTGGCAGTTATCAGTGTGAATGTGACAACGGCTGGACTGGGCCGCACTGTGATCTTGACATAGATGAATGCGAAACAACAAGTCCTTGTGCCGGTCTCCAAATCAAGTGCGTGAACGACCCTGGAAGTTATCGTTGTGGATGCATTACAGGCTGGGAAGGAGATACTTGCACAACCGACATAAATGAATGCGCAAACACCAGTATATGCGGACCACACCAACGTTGTATGAATACATTGGGAAGCTACAAATGTGACTGTGACATTGGCTGGGAGGGCTTCAACTGCACTGATATTGATGAATGTTCCGACGCCATCGCATGTGGACTGCACCAGAACTGTGTGAACACTGACGGAAGTTTTAGATGTGACTGTGACATAGGATGGGAGGGAGTCAACTGCTCTATTGACATTGGTGAATGTACAAACACACTCATGTGTGGACAACATCAAAACTGCGTGAATACAGTCGGTAGCTTCATATGTGACTGTGACATTGGATGGGAGGGAGTCAACTGCTCTGTTGACATTGATGCATGTACAAACACACACATTTGTGGACAACATCAAAACTGCGTGAATACAGTCGGTAGCTTCAGATGTGACTGTGCCATTGGGTGGGAGGGAGTCAACTGCTCTGTTGACATTGATGAATGTACCAACGCCAACACATGTGGACAACATCAAAACTGCGTGAATACAGTCGGTAGCTTCAGATGTGACTGTGACATTGGATGGGAGGGAGTCAACTGCTCTGTTGACATTGATGAATGTACCAGCGCCAGCACATGTGGACAACATCAACACTGCGTGAATATCGTCGGTAGCTTCAGATGTGACTGTGACATAGGATGGGAGGGAGTCAACTGCTCTATTGAAATTGATGAATGTGCAAATGCACACATTTGTGGACCAAACCAACATTGCGTGAATATTATCGGTAGCTACATATGTGATTGTGACATTGGGTGGCAGGGAAACAACTGCTCGATTGATATTGACGAATGTACCAATGCAAGTAGTTGTGGAGCACATCAGCACTGTGTTAATAGTGTCGGTACCTACATTTGCCTGGAAGGTTACATTGACACCTCGACAAAGTATGCCAACGCGAACTACCTAAATCAAGAGTTAGTTACATCATCAGATGGATTCAGATCTTCTACTGTGGATAATGCGAAGAACCGCGATAGTGGCCTTATGCAAATTGTACAAAGTTCTGAACATGTGAAGGGGAATTCGGACGACCAACAGGATACAAAACTTGATGTTGTTCTTGGCTCAGTATTTGGAACCGTGGCCTTTATTTTCGGATTTTTAGTTGCACTGGTTGCATATAGAAAGTGTAGGTAAGAAATACGTTTATCTTGCCCGTAGACAATTAGCACTACTTATAAATAATGTATAACCATTGTTTGTCTTATATTCTTTTAAATATACAAACGGTTTATCGTTTATTTTATTCGGCTCATAATCGTATTCCAGTATGTTTTTGAGTGCGTACATGATAAAAACATTAGAAGATATGTATATGAATAATGAAACTCGCATACATAATTCCTCGTTTATATGTTGCAGCAAGAAAAACAAAGTTGGATCTAAGAACGAACACGCTGACATGTGTATGAAAAGTAACGGCCTCCCAAGAGTTTTCATAATTGACAAAGATGGACGTTTCAAAACAGCTTAATCAGAAAGAGGACTTTGACAATATGTAATACTTTTTTATTCGACGTTCAGCGCTTAATGCATAATTCCCACATCGTCTGTCTCTTTAACCGCCATGAATTATTACACGCATTAAAATACTTTCAACTGTTCTACATCAAAGGAAGAAAATTGTGAAAGTCACTTTTGTGTCGTTAACATAGGGACTTATGTCCTCTTGGAAGGAACTTTATAATGCCAGAAAATTACATATAATTGCATTGACTACCGGTCAACGAAAGACGATTTATTGTTTTAATTATAATTTTGCGTTGACAATATCAATCCTGAAACATTATCTTGTTCACTTATATTCCGTTATCATTAACACACGTTTCTTTGCCTGACTTGTTTAGTTTAAACTGATACATTATTTAACTAATCAATATCTTCAACAATGTTTAAACACACTTTCAATATACCCTAGCAGTAGATCTAAATGTACACAGATCTTATGTGTAAACATTAATATACGTTCATTTATTAACATATCAAGACCCTGCAAATGCCTTTTTACGTTAATGTGTTATTGTGATTGCCAATTAAAATTAATGTCTCAGTATAATTTTGAACTAAATGAGTATTTCATTTTAGTAGTCAGCATACTAATTACAGTAACCACTGATATATGAATCGATAAACAACATGTACATAACTATGTAGTTGTCACTAATGTATCAATAGGTTGAAAACCAATCAAATGTCTCCAATTAATGCAAAAAACAATGCCGGTCATGGTATACATGAAGGTATAATTGTTCGAGGAATCTGCTACATATAAGTAAAATCCGCTTCATAAACTTCACACATAGAATGGATTGTAAAAGTATTGACTTTATTAATACGTCGCACCTTCGATTTGTCTTTTGTTTAATGATGATCACACTTCACTTAAAATCGGTAAGTTTAATTGTCATCAAATGTGTGTTTATCTTCATATTTTGGTTATTTTAGAAAATGGATATAGTGAATACTATGTATTTTATGATTCGCATTTAAAACCTTTGTTAAGAAAGCTTAAATCCAAGTGAATAAAATAATTAAATAATGTTAAACTTAAGTTTCTGATTTCGAAAGTGCAACTTTTTGCCTTTGAAGTTTGGTATAAGATTGATGATTCCAAACAGTCAATTGACTTTAACAATTGTACACAATCGCATGGTTTGCTACTATTTAATTGCTGTTGTTTGTTTTTTAGTTTAATTATTTATCTATTGTGTAGAAGAATGTTAAATTACATTTTCCGCAGATCCAATTGGAATTTAATTGTTTGATATAGATACATGTTCTTATGTGTAAACCTATCTAAACTCGTTGTTACGGTTTCAGTGGTAGAAGACACAATACAGTTACACTGGTAACGCCATAGCGAGAGCATCACAAAACAAATATATTTTTCTTTTTTTTTGAACGATTTATATATGTTCATTTCAGAATTAGATGCAGATAGAATAGGTGAAAATCTAAAAAAGAGTTGTTATTATTATAATCAAATCGGTCACCTTTATCTTTTTCATACATGTACTGGAGAGTATAAGAAAGATTAAATATTTACGCATTATTCAAAACAGGCAAATACTAATGTGTCACGCCGATTATGTTACGTACATATACTGATGAGTACAGTGAAGATGAAATATTTACTTATTATTATTTGAAGGTGAATTATTAAATTGCATTCTTGTCACTTTAACATTAACTCCCTCACTATTGTATAATGTCATGTGTTTGATTTTTTATACTAATGGAAAAGACCAGCACCCGATTGTATTAACAGTTAAACCGGCGGTTAACAACATACCGGCGTCTTAAAGTCGGTTACGTGTTGGTTACTGTCGGTAAGCGTTTGTATCAAATTAAGTAAGTTATACCGATCGGTTAAAACCCAGTTAAAACATACCCTGCTTCTCTAGGTGGGTAAGTACAAGCAACCGAGAGGTAACTTTCACAAAATGGTCGAGTCGCGCGACATTAAAAAAACTAACCATCGACGACCTTAACAATTTCGACGAGTAAACAGACAATTGGCAGTGAATTGAAGCGACTGACACTTTATTTGACTTAATTTACAGGGCAATACCTTTTCCGACCTCGGACGATGATATTTAAAACGTACAAAACGTGTTTTTTGAAATTATTTTCTGTGTACGTATTACCGGACGCGCAAGATTACCAGATTTAAATGTATGCCTTGTGTGATCCGATGCTATGCATCAATGGCGCCCATTTTAAAATCATTTCTCCTAGAACAGGGAACGACAAAAGTCAAAAGTACAAACAAAACCCAAAAAACGTTCGAACTAGTCTATCTTACCTTTAATTATCCTTTAAAATCCATCAATAATCCATTTAACACAATAATCGACGATTTTGCATTTAGGGTCTTTAATAATTATTTTAGCATAGTTAAATAAAGACCCTTATGCCATCCTATCACCATATATTCAAATGTGTTTATGAACTCGATAAACTTTCCACTTCGTCACACGCTACGTCATGTACTCTACATGTACTGCTGTCCAAATGAACCGGAGCAGTTTATTAAATAATAGCCGTTTTTAAAATCGGTTAAATTTGCAGATTTCTGCATACAAACATATGTTTAAACTTGCACAGTGTATTATTTGTGTATGGTAAATGCTTTAATTGTACAAGAAAATAATTTAATATATAAATAAACAAAGAATAGAAAACATTCCAGTACACAACAGATAATACCCGTGTAAGAAATGGGACATTCCGAATTCCAGTGTGGTGCTATTTTTAACATGTTTGTAAACACTTTACACATCTCTATCATATGCCTAATGTGAATGAATTAAATCGGAAAGCAACTATTGCAGATTATTTATGAATTGTGCGATATTTGTATGGCTTGTTGTA
>VMBQ01002628.1:81269-124493 GCA_007657795.1 Dreissena rostriformis
GTTAGTCCACCTCCATAACCAGACTGCTAAATCGATTAAATCGATTTGCCCAGGGGTCGTTATCATAGGAGTCGAAGCGAGGAGCGTCCACCCGATTGTCCGAACGTTTACGTCGCTCTCGAAGTCTCGGCGACTGCTCCTTCGCCGCCCGTGTACGCCATGGCCTGCAAGAAATATATCTCGGCCAAAAGTCATATTCCAACAAGCGGTCGGCCATGTCATTATCGTAAACGTTAAGACGAATCACAACCTTTCCTGGACTTGACTTACAGGGGAAAACACGCATCATTGACACAGATGGGTCTTTTCGTTCTATAACTTGTTTAAGAATGTCCGTGTTAACCTTTTCACTGAGGCCAAGTAGACAGAAACGACGTGTCCGCCTGCGTCGTTTTACTTCAAAGTCACCCCCCTCCAGCCAGTCACCTGTAGGCATGTCTTCTGACCGCTCTGTGACACGTACCGGTATCGGGAATTGCACTGAAGTTTCCCGCGACGAGTGTTCTGTCGTTGTAGGGACACGACGCGAGCTGGCCCGATTGCTCAGCTTATCAACATCGCGAGTTTTATCGGAGACTAGAGGTTTATCGCACTGATTGTCAATCACTCCCGGCACAAAGCTTACGTCGCTCCTTATGTCAGATGAACATATGACCGATACGCAGATCGGAGCCGCGGTGAATATAACATTGCTATCTAACACACAGTTTCCAGTATATTCCGTGTTTAGATCCTGATTATTGACATCATCTTACAAAGGGTGCACCTCAAGAACCCTAAGTCTGTCCTCTAGCTCAGTGATCCTCGCCACAGATGCACTGACTAAGTTTTTAATGGTTGATACATTGCTGTCGGAACAGTCCTTAATAGCCTCCTTACACATCAAAATTTGTACCTTGATTGACCGAAGTGAGTCCTTTGTAGCTTCCGTTTCCTTCGTGCGCAGCTCGTTACTTGCATACATAGCCTGTTTGAGAATCAGATGATCCGCCTGAAGGGTAGAAATCTGGTCTTTCAGTATGCAGATATCACTAGAACACATACACTTCCCAGGTTGTCGACCATTAACAACCTGATTTACAGTCTCTATATCCGAATTCGCCCGCTCTACTCCTGATTTCCTAGCCTTTGCCGTGCTGATCAACGACTTTAGCATGTACGGGTCACCGCCTTCAGCAACCTCAATAATAGCGTAAATGTCTTGTGCGAGCCGAACCGGAAGTGGCTCGCCGCTCCGTGTAAACATTCTTTTCTTGAGCACAACATCATCACTAAACGGGAAGTCCTTACACGTTTGCTTTAAGTGTTCAAAGTATGTATTGCGTATCCGTTCAAGATCTATTTCGCTGGAAGAAAATTCTCTCAAAATTTGCTAAACACACATATCTTTAGGGAGCTCGTAAAAAAACTGTGAAAGTTTAAGAAACTCCTCAAATTCCCGGATGTCGTCAGCTTCGAGATCGTCGATGTTGAGCGTCCCTTCGACGCCATAAGGATCACCACTTTTTGAGAACCCGTCTATGACCCCCTGACCAGGTGAGCCGTACCATGATCCTATATTCCGTTATACGGTCTCCTCAATTATCCTCGCTAACCCAATCAAGCGACTTATCAAGTGGCTAATCAAGCGTGACGAAATTTTAGCCGACCGGAGCGTAAACGACGCTCACAATATAATGTTGAACTTTGACCTCGCGAATATAATTGCTATTACACAATGGTGACAAAGATGTATCTGCTAAGTCAATATTTCTTTGACTAAAAGTTACGAAAGTTTGTAAAACTGTTTGTCAACTCACAGTTATCACATTTATCCAAACAATATCCGTTTATTCCTCACAAAACACTTCAAAAACACCAAAATAATAACTCAGATTTGAAATGCGTTTTTATCAAACTGGAACCGGAACCGAACAGGCAGTAAGCAGAATGCAACTAAGCAGAATGCAAGTTACCAAATTATGACAGCAGGTGGCGCACGTTTATTTTCCGTATGTTGAATAAATAACTTTTCGGAAAAACAGAGAAAACATCCGAACCATTTTGACTACAATACTGAATAAGCTGAATAAGTTCCATGTGTTTTTTAATCTCCATTAAACTTAAAACGTTTATAATTACCATCAAGACCAGTAGGCATACACAAAAAATTGACTACCGTGAATGTTTTTGATATTTGTAAGTTGCAGTTGGTACTCAAGAAAATATACAAGTATTTTATTTAGGACATCACGGAGGAGGAGGCCGTTTCATCAACGTAAATACCGACGTTCCCGGTAAAATGCGTTTCATCAAACAAAACGTAAATTACGATTACATAAATTTGATTGAACGATACTTAACCACGATAGTGTTGAATAATCACATGTTTATTAAGCGAGTCTCACACAATTTTTATTCATTCATATTCATACCACCAAGATCATGAAAATTAATATGACATCAAAATACTGTTTGTGTTTGCTATTTTCAACAAGTTTCTATTGTAGACGTTCCTACTGATTTTTTCATATATATATCATTTATACCTTGTGCTTAATTGAAGCAAAATATACACAAATATATCTATAAATATGAATATATAATATTTACAACAACATAATAATAAAATTCAATATTCATTATTCATACATGTAGTTACGTCTTAATCGTAGTATTTCATGACAGGTTTTGGCACTATATTTTACCATATTTTCATCGGAGAGTAGGACTGAAATCTTATCAGGCACTTAAAATGAATTGAAATCATAATTGATTGATGTCGCTTTTGATACAATTTCATTTCTCAAGGTATTGTACAATGGACATTGGAGTAAAACATGGGTTTCGTCTTCCACCATAGTTTTACAGTAAAAACAAGTTCGTTGTTCTAAAACAATTCCTTGGTAATGGCCAGTTTCAGTTTTTAAGGGTGCTACACCGCACCTGAACTTGGCTGAAGCACTTTTTTCATTTCTTGTTATAGTTCTATTCTTAACATAAGGTTCAGCTTTAAATGTACTTTTAAAAGTCTTATAAAGGCGTAATTTATTTCCACCTGTACTGTAACCGTTTCCATTTACTAAATTAATTTTATTTAACCATGTCTGATTTAACTCATTTGACATATTTGAATGGAACAAATCAATTATTCTTGTTAATTGTGATTTACTGACAAAGGTATTTATGTTTAAATCATGTTCAGTAAACGATTTAACGGTCTTTTTAACAAAATGTGGCCAGCATTTATTGTGAGAAGAAATGGCTCTAAACAAGTATTACGACTCTTGTGAACTGAATATCTATTAAATGAGACCGACCTACCTATTAAGGGACTTGTTCACATATTTTGGCATATTTTTAAGTTTGTCAATAAAGGCTTTAAATTGTTAAATATAAACATCAGAGCTACAATATAAACACAAGAATAAAACAAAAACAAGAAACAAAAGAGAAAAAAAAGTTAACAACACCAGGGCTCGAACCACTGACCCATGGACTAAAAGCCAAGCGCAGAAACCACTCAGCCATCAGTCTTCACGTGTGTATGTGTGTAATTCAGAGCTTATGTTTGGTTCTTCGTTGCGTCTTTACGACTACATTATGTGCGGACCTGACCATCCGTCTTCACATGGGTTGCCATTTATTTTATACTTTGTATTTTTTATTTTTTTTATTTAATATCTCTAAAAAACAAACATTATACATGTACATACATTGTAAACATTTTTTTCATTCAAGAAGATAACAATGTAATTTATTGGCGTATATGCACGTAAAATGGAATGTTTTTTTTTCTTATTTGTTCTTTAAGATATATTTAATATGCATGGAAATATGCGATAATTGTGGTTAAACAAAGGGTAATTAATTATGTTTTTTGCAATATGAAAAAAAAATTAAAACAATAGAAAAAGTAAGAAAGAACATAAAAAAAAGAAATAAAGAAAGAAATAAAGAAAGACTGGAAGCTCAAAACTGACTGTCAAGTAATGTCCGATAGATTATATTAAATTGTTCGAGATTATCGTTTTTTAGGGCTATTTCTTGTTCTATATCAAAACGTAATTTTAGGAATGTAAGGAAATTTTTGAAGTCAGGAGGTTGATGCATTCTTTTCAATTTAAATATATAATATTTCATTAAATAAATGATGAAATTAATAGTTTGTTTGTTTTTATTATATTCCATCTGTCCAAAACAAATTAGTTCGTAGTTAAAATTTAACAAAATGCCTTTATCATGCATGTAGTCCGCTAATCTGTTCCATAGATGTTGCGCTACTCGGCATTTCCAAAACAAGTGTTCAATATCTTCATCGCATTCATTGCAAAGATCACATAAATTAGAGCTCGTCAGTTTGCACCGAAAGAGATATGTATTCGTAGCAGTTAGACGCATAATAAATTTATATTGGAAGCATCTTAAATTTGTATCCGTACAAGTTTGAAACACTAGCGTGTATATTTTTGCCCAATTTAACTCTTTATTTTGAAAAATGTTTTGCCATCTATTTTCTGCATTCGAATTTGTATTTTTTATTTCAGACAGCTGAAGATTGTATAAAAATTTAGTTGGTTTGTATGATGTTTTGATTATATCTAGTAATGATTTGTTCCTTGATCCTGTTAAAAAACGCTCGTCTACAAGTTCCACTATGTCTTTAGGTATGTTATTTATAAGACTATTGTATTTAAGAAAGTCATTGTCTGATGAATTATAGATATATTTGAAATCAGTAAAGCTATAAAATTTCTTTACGCGAAAGTCAATTAACTGGTCAACAAACACGATTCCTTTGTCGTGCCAATCTTTCCAGTACAAGGTTTTATTTTCAATTTTTATTTTACTATTATTCCATATAATATGTTTGCTGAAGTTATTTTCATAGCAATTTTGACATGTATTCCATCCTTGAATTATGTTTTTTAGAAATTCGTTGTCTTTACATATGCGTTTAATATCTTGTGTTTGTAAATTTGATTCAAATAGCAATTCTCCACCGTATTTGTTTAGGATTGTATCATACATACACTTCCACATATTATTATTTTCTGTAAGTAGTCGTTTAATCCATGATCCCTTTATAGAATTTAGGAACATTTCAATGTCTGTTATTTTAAGGCCTCCATTTGTATAATTCATTATTATTTTGCTGCGTTTTATTTTGTCGGGTTTCCCATAAGAAGTTAAATATTTCTTTAGATATTTTTTGTATGGTGATTTTAGAAGGGTTCGGTAATACAGTGAATGGATAAACTAGTTTTGGTAAAGCGAATGTTTTTATAACTGTGATTTTCCCTAGAAAGGTCAATTTTCTGTGATGCCATTGTTTAAGGCAATTACTGAATGCATTCAATTTGGGTTCTAAATTCATGAACATATTTTTTATTTTACAGTTATAAAAGGATAACCCAAGAGTGTTTGCAGATTCCGATGTCCAATTAAATGTGTGACATGGCAAAAACCGGATTGTAGTATTCTTGAATAGCCCTACTCTTAAAACTGTTGATTTTGAATCGTTAAGGTTTAAACCAGAAGTATGCCCAAATTGTGTTATTGTATTGACCAGATTTTCAAATGAATTCTGTGCACCGTTGTTAAAAAAAGTTGCGTCGTCTGCAAAGAACGACTGTTTTATTTCTACATTATTCACGACAATACCCCTAATGTTCTGGTCTTGTTCAATATAATTATACAGTATTTCGATACATATTACAAACAGTGACGATGAGAGAGGACAGCCTTGCCTAACCCCATTTTTAATTTTGAAACTTTCCGACATATAGCCATTGTTCATAATAACGCTACGTATATCATGATAAAACAGCTTTACCTAACATATAAGATCATCGCCGAAATTAAAAATCAAAGTATCATATGCCTTCTCAAAATCTGAAAAAAAAAACAAAAAAAGGTATTCGATTATTTCAAAAATTAGTCTGACATTCTCCGCAATATATCTCCCTTTAATGAAAACTGTTTGTGATGGTGCTATAATTGAAGATATATATTTTTTATTCTATTAGCGATGGCTTTTGTAGCTATTTTATAGTCTACATTTAGTAGTGATATTGGTCGCCAATTTGTTAAAATAGTTGTATCCTTGTTAGGTTTAGGGATTAATGATATAATGCTTTGTTTTTGAAAGTCAGTAAGATGTCCGTGTATAAATGAATAGTTTATTGATTCTATGAAAGTTTTTTTAATGTCGTCCCAAAAGATTATATAGAATTCTACTGTTAGTCCATCTGAGCCGGGGCTTTTGTCGTTTTTCATTTCGTTTAAGGCACCATAACATTCTTCTTCAGTTAAGAAACCTTCACGTATATTTTTATTGTTTTCACTAAGGCGTTTTATTGGTGTGTTAAAGAAATCAATATTTGATGTTTTATTATACTGTTTTTGATAAATGGATTGGTAGAATTTCACTTCTTCTGTTAATATTTTTTATTTGTTATAAATGTGTCATTTACTTTTATACATTTAATGTTTTTTTCTCTGTGTGTCTTTCTTCTAGAGTTGCGAAAAATGCACTGTTTTTTTCATTACTTTCAACGTATATAGCTTTTGATCTTAGTAATATACCGTTAATTTTTTTGTCTCTTAAATTATCGTTTTTTATTTGATAATTCTTCTGTGTCTACACTTTTTTTACATATCAGGTCTTGTTCAAGAGCTTCTATTTCTTGAATTAGTTCTTTTTCTTGTTTATAATCTTCTTTGTTCTTTTGACTAGCAAATTTAATAGTTTCATTTCTAATATTTCCTTTTACCAATTCCCATTCAGTGTTTGCATTAAAATGCTTATTGTTGTTTAAAACTTCTTGCGATGTTTTTTTAATTAGCGATTTATAGTCGGTATTTAACAAAAGGTTGTTGTTTATTTTAAAGTAACCAGGTCCCCGTTTCTGTGATATGAAATGCATTTTTAATATAACTCTTGAATGATCTGTTTTATATCCTGTTTGAATAAGACAACTGTTTGTTACATTACATAATATATCTGTGCCAAGAAAAAAGTCAAGTCTGCTGAAAATTGGCGGTTTACCGTTGGAGTGCCACGTAAATTGACATTTATTAGGGTTATGCATTCTCCAAACATCGATTAAATTATTTTCGTCTATAATTTTATGTATTTTATCTCGACACTGTTTGTGTGTATCGGCTCGACCGTTTTTCTTGTCTAAATTAGTGTCTAAAACAGTATTAAAGTCACCCCGATTAAAATATTTTCGTTAGTATTTTGTAAGAATTTACTTAGAGTATTGAAAAGAAGAGTGTCGTCATTGTTAGGTCCATAAATATGGATAATCGTAAAACTATGTTAATTTATTTTTAGTGTTAAAACCTGAAGACGACCCGGAATAATTTCATTATAGTTTAATATTTTTACTGGCAATTTATCGTTAATTAGGATTGGTACTCCCTCGCTGTTTGATTTCGTACCACTAAAAAAGGCCTGTCCGTTCCACTCCCGTTCCCATGATTCTACACTGCTTTTGGTCGGATGTGTTTCTTGTAATATGTACAACGCAAATTTTTTATTCTTTAACCATTCGAAGACTAGATTTCGCTTTTGTTATTACCTAAACCTTTAACAAATTCACCAGTTATCTATTGAAAAATTCCGATTTTGAAATGGCGATTTCTGTTTATGTTTATTCCATTTTTAGCATCATCGATATAGTTAACACGGTAAGTAACCTGGAACTTTTTATTGAAAGTCTACTTATAGTTGTTTACGAATATTAATTAAAAATTGGAAGCGACAATAGAGTACAAGGTATATTTGTTAATACTAGTATTATGTGATACAGTTTTAGTAATCAAAGTTTATATTTGTGTTAATAAAACTGATCTGCAATTGTTAATTATCGATGCAACAGGTTGCAAGTGTAGATTATAGGAACCAGTTTCCAGATATTCCATGTGGGAACCTGACATGTTATGGACCCTATTATGCGACTTGAACGATTCCAGTGGCCCTTGCAGATGCGTGGTTGGATTTATGGTATACACATTTCTCATTGTATTAATGAACGAAATATAAATAAATACGGAATATTACGCTATTCAAGTGTTCCATGTGTTTGTATCAGTCGAGTGGCTTGTGTGATGACGTATCTCACGAGAGACGGAGCCTCGAGTGTGATACGACATAGCGCAAGCCACGAGACTGATACAAATACTTGTAACAAATGACTTGCGTAATATTCCTTTTATTATATACAACTTTGAATCATTTAAGTAAGAACATGAGTTTAAGAGTTCATACTTACTTACTTATGCGTTCCATCTTCTTATGGCCGTTATACTTGCAGTTGTGATGCAGTGATGAACTGCACTTTTTGTCGTAGGTTGTCTGGACTGCCCCACAGTTTGGTTTGAAGGGTTGTTTCTGTTGGTCAATATGTTTGGCGGGCCTCTTCCAGGTTGGGGCAGCTCTGTAGTATGTGGAAGGGCGTTTGTTGTTTGGCTGAAGAGTTCATAATTTACCAAGAATGCTCTTATAATTTTCTGCATTCAAAGTGACGTCATTAAAAGTTGTCCGGCTAGTATGGTTATACGGAATTGGAAAACTATCGAGTAGCATAATACATGAATTATTTCTGTGAAGTTGTATTTTACCGATTGATACAACTTGTATTTTTTGGGAACATAAAGCAGGTATATAATAAGTATAGCAAAACTAGCTTGAAAAGCACTCTCGTTCGGAAGCTTATACTTTTAAAATCAGTTTTCTTATAATTATCGAATTAACTTTGCTTTGTAAGACGGTTTAATGTTTACTTTCACCTACTTCTAATATTAACACGTGGACCAATAATCCTTTTTACTTCGTTTAAATTGTTTTAGGGACACACGTGTACAGAAGATGTAAACGAATGCACACATGGACATCCGTGTATTAATCGAGGGCATTGGATAAAAACAATCGGGAGTTTCAGGTTTATAATTTTGGTTAAGTGTTGATTTGTTGGTATATACCCAACAATATTTTGTTGTGATGCTTTCTTGTAAACAAACAACTCGGTTGTTGCCTCGTCGTTTGATTCCAATTCATCAGAACTTAAAAACGTTGATTATAACATCGATGACGAACGCTTAGCCAAAATGTATTTCTTAAATAAAATGTTCCTTTTTTTCATAATGCCAACTATATTCACGTTGAATAACCAGATGGAAAATAAATAAAGTTGTCCAATTTCTTGAATGCTTCAAATAAATTCCAAATCTTTTTTGTCGAGAGACAACAAACTTATACGTACCAAACGTGTGTCAGGCGAAATGCAATGCCGACTATTTTTGATGTTAAAAATAATATAAGGTGTCAATCTAATCAATAATTCTCATTTTATTTCATCTGCTTAAGATTGATACGACACAACTAGAGGCGGCCAATGTCTATATCATTCGGACAAAACTTCATTCGGAGGCACTCGCGCCATAAAGGTGGCTTTTTTAGTTTCAGTACAGCTTGAAGCCGTTTGTACACAAAAACCGCGTTGACACCGCTGACGAACAAGCAGTATAGTGGTTAGCCTTAAGAGTGCGGTGGTATCGTGGGAATTTATAAAATAATTTTTTAAACGCCGCGGTAAGACATCAACGCGGACCGAGGTGGACATGGCGGAGGTCCTCACGTAAAGTTATTTAGATAATTAATCGTGACACTCCGCGATTTTTGCCGCGACACTTCTCGCTTATCACAATGGTCGTTCGCATGCTGTGTTATATCCTGGGTAACGTTTTTGCAGCGGTGGCCTGAAACGACGATCACTGCGCGCCGCGCGCAGCGTTTTTTTCTTGATCGCGATGTCACGTGATCGCGGGAATTGAATAATGGCTGCGAGCTGTATTGTATGTTTGACATGTATATATGTGTGTTTATATATTTCAGTTGTAACTGTCTACGAGGTTGGACTGGAGATCATTGTCAATTTGGGACCGAAGATCCGCAAGAATGCATGTCTGGATGGATTCTACCGAGATGTACGCACGATCTGGATGAATGTGCTAACACGTGAGTCGATTACATTAATTTTGTACTATACTTTATCCTGTTTTGTTTGTTGAATTTAGTGTATTATTCTATAAACCTCACTTGTGTATTCTAAACACCTGTAATTAAGGCCTCTTTTCTTTGATTTATTAATTATGATAAATAATAAGTTGAGTGTGAGGCTCGTTTAACAGCAATATTTTGCGTTGATTGTGCCAAGCAATTGGTCACTTGGTCTATGAATAAATACTTTTTGATGGTAATACAAATGTATATCTTGATAGTTTGTAAAGAGTTTATTTTTTTTATTCATTTATATACATTATTATATTTGCCCAAACAAATGTTGTTAATTCAGTCAAAGCTATTGTGTCGGTGTTTCAGATCTCTGTACACATGTCCAGAAAATCAACATTGTCGTAATACACGTGGAAACTATACCTGCGACTGCAATGCTGGTTGGAAAGGACTGGGATGTCAAGAGGATATAGACGAGTGTGAAGTTGATATTTGCAAAAACAACGGAGCGTGTGTCAAAACTCGTGGATCGTTTATCTGCCAATGCCAAGACGGATGGCAAGGTCATGATTGTGCAACTGATGTAGACGAATGCGTGGCTTTCAAGTGCGAGAACAACGGATCGCGTATGAATACAAATGGATCGTTTAGGTGTCAATGTCAGCTTGGTTGGCAAGGTTTTAATTGTGAGAATGATGTAAATGAATGCTTCGCAAGTCCTTGTAATAACAATCAAACGTGTATAAACACGGATGGATTGATCCGCTGCCAGTTGAATGACAGTTTGCAATGGCATGTTAACAAGGACGAAATTGTTGTTAATTTTAATGACAGGTTAAATATGACTGATAAAAGGTGTAAGTTTTTTTCCTGTCAATGAACTGCCAAATAATGAAACAAATGCGGTTTCAAGAACGCCAACAAATAAGGGCAAAACATTGTTTAAAGACGACATTAAAATATCAATGATTAGTGCAGGATCTGCGTTTGGATTCATAACGTAAATGGTTGGAATTAGAATTGCATATATCGCCTTCAAGTTGGGACGGTAGGTTTTCTCAAATGTAGTTGACATGATTTATTGTTAATGTTGATGACAATTATGCGAGTCAATAATTTCATCAAATTATTTCGTCGTTACGTGAGTCATTATCATATCGTTGATTTGTATACTAGAGCTGTATTTGCTAGATACCAATATCTTTATTTTGATTTGTTTCAGAGTTTCTCCGACAGGAGCTGTAGGACAGTGTTGAAGCCATAATCACGACAGCCATGTTTATCATATCGATTGATTTGTCATTTTGAATATAATTATTCGAATATCTAAAGACCTTATTATTTTAGTTGAAACCAAAGGCTTATTGAAACGCTCTTGAATACGTTTCCTGGGACTAAAAACCAGTACGGTCTTTTTGGGAGATCGGAAGAACGCTCCCACAGTGGGGATCGAAACCGTGACCACCCGGTCGCTAGGCGGACACCATATCTTCTACGCCACGGCGACCTTATTATCTTGTTATATATAGCTGAATTTGATTTTCATTTAAAGTAGTTCGAAACTTTTTTATGTCGGCGCGAACAAAAAAAGATATTAACACTTTATCAATCGTTTGCCTCAGGTATTTACCACTACACACGCTACATAAAATAGTAATGTAAACAAACTCCAACTACATAAGCCTTCAACATGAAAGATATATTGGGTGTATACTACGCTTCATTGTTTATTCTGAAATTCGGGTGTACTATTTACCGATCATTGTTTATTCTGAAATTCGGGTGTACTATTTACCGATCTAAGGGTATATGTCAACGCAAACTTGTTTTTATCTGAAGCTCTTAGTTTGAAACAAAGCAAACCCGGAGGCCATAATCAAAGATTCGATGTAAAGAGCGTACGTTTTAGAAAATATTATACAAAAACATATTTGCTATCTAGGCTCATTCCCAGACAAAAGGTGTTTTTTAATTAGAGGTACTCGATTAAGAAAATAGTCTTTATAAATCAAATAGATCTATACTAGCTTCAATTTATTTTTTACTTAGGTTAATCATTAAAGCATTTTAAATGTTAGTATTTTTACTATCTGTATATCGTTAAGCTAGCCGCCGAGTGTATGCTAAGTATGCCCGGCAACTGTTCTTACTGATATTATGGAGAGTTAACAAAGAACTGAAAAACTTAGCATTCAAAGACGGCATACTGTCAATATTGATGTAATATTGAGCAAATCCGGAAGAAGAACTTTTTTCTGGTTGTATGTATTAATACATGTTTTAAAGCATTTGTCATGATCCTAGGAACAAATCCTTCCGCATTAAATCATAAGCAATTAGTTCTTGTGTGCGTAGACCTCAAAGACTAGGAATTAACTTCAATGTGTGCTATCTTATCGGGATAAGCCCTCGTATAACATTCCTCAATTGATAATTTAAGCAGGAGGATTTCGTTTCACCATTTAACAAAAATCAGTAAACCTCCTTTGTAATATATTCACGAAACTAGGTGCATTTATTTGCACGCTTTCATATTAGCACGAAATTAAAAATTAAAAATCCTTAAGCGTCCCATTTAGTATTGCATAATCTACCGTCTTTTGAAAATAAGAATACCAATGTTCACCTTCTACAACAACCAGACATGGCAAATTTTGCCTGCTGCGGACGTCATGTAGTTGAGGCGTAAATCCTGAGCACATATACCAGACCGTTATGCATGGTGCATTATACATGTACGAAACCTATTATGTGTTATAAACACCCTACAATTTTCTTAGTGTTTAGAGTTGTGCATCATAACAGTTGATATAATACTAGATTTCAACTTAATTTGAGTATTCAGAGCTGTATTTTGTATGTGATGGAAGCGTTTTACTTAAAAGATAATACACGTTTAAACCAATTATGTGTAATGTGCCCATTTTACATCAGAAATGAAACTCTTTTATTGCGTAACATTTGTAGTACTACCGGTACAAACATTTAATAAATATGTGTATGCGTAGAATAAAAGTTATTTAAAAACGTCAATATTGGCAATGTACGTGCACGGTTCAATAGTCGTCAGACTTCGTATTGTCTAGTAAATGCATTTATTATAATTAGTAAACGTTACTTTTTATTAAAACTCTAGCACTATACAAGCAGAACATATCAACGAGTCGTACAATAAAATAATGATATCTCACAATAGAGGTATTTTCAAAATGAATCGCCGTCAGTTTAGACTGTTCTGTTCAGATCAATCGTCGAAATGATTTGTTATCATTCTATATTGACCCAGCATCGGTTGGACATAATTCTCAACGCCCTGTATAAATATGTTTCAAACTTCAGTCAAGGTGACAACATTCCGCCATTGCTGGGCTTATCATTTGACATTTAATTATTATATTTGACCTTCAACCTTTATGATATTGACAATGTTTCCTGCGAGCGATACGCAGTACAGGCGTGTTGATCTTTACACTAATTTGTTGAATATTCAGCCTTATTGGACAACATTATGATGTAAACAAAGATTTTTTTCCGAAACTTATCTGACCGCATAATGGAACGTTAAATAAAAACAATTGATGATTTAACTACTTTAATAGTTATCTGAAATTAGCCGAAATAAATCACAAAACCTTCGACAACAAAAACACTCAATCCATGGTTAACATAAGTTAGCAAAAAAAAAGACTAATATAATATAATAAACATACCGATACAAGAAAAACGGAAAAACAACAATACATGGACTTAGTAACCGTGTCCCCCACTTCTCACCGTTATATTTTAAATATGAAGGTTAGCAAACGCCAACAAAATAATCCGCCAATATGGGTTTATACAAAGTTTATATCGTTACGGCATTGTTTAATCCGACATACGGGTGTAACATATCCACTCATATACCAATATATTTTTTTCCACACATACATTTATGTGTTTAAAGCATTTCTTTTGAAACAAGGCTTACTAAGATTAAACACTTAAAGATCGATTTTTTTAGAGGGGAACATGTTGCTATATATATTGTTATTTCGATACAAAATAATGTTAGAATTAGAGGCATTCACTTAAGAAAATAGTAAGTGGCAGATATTAGCTAGTGCGGTGTTATATATAACGTAATACTTGATTATAACTTGACTCAACATATCACATGTTAGTATGTTTCACTGTTATTGCATCGTAAGATACCCCGTGAATGAATGCGAAGTATTCACCGCAACGCTCTCCTTATAGGCCTTATTGAGATTAATGATGGATAAAGAACTGAAGCACCCGGCGTTTAAGATATTTGTGAAAGCTTTAACGCCCCTATGTCAATATTGATGTAAGAGTCAGTTTTATTGTACAACGAACTTAGAATAAAATATGTGTTTATGTACTGATGTATGTTTTCCAGCATTTATGTAGATCCTATGAACAAATCCTTTCGCACCAGAGCGTAAGCCATAAGTTGACATTTGAAGAAGACTGCAAATGAAAGGAATAAACTTGAATTTGCGCTGTCTTATCCGGATTCGCATTAAATTCTTCGATAAATTCTTCTATTGAAAATTTAATTTGGAGGAGTTCATACCACGATTTGACAAATACATAGCAGGAAAACTCCTTTTGTTATCTATTCATGTGTCATATTCCCGAAAACGTGTCAATGCAATACCATATATGCTAGGAACTGTGACATTTCTATTGTTCGATAAATATGCCTAAATACAATTAATTTACAGGTTTTCATATCAAAACAAGATTAAATTCATTGAAGTGTCTCATTTATATAAACTTGTTCCACCGCCGTTTTCAAATAAGTATTTCAATGTTCTCCTTTTACTTAAGCAAATACGATCGGAAATTCGTAATAATGCATACTAACAGTAAATACTTTTTGAATGGTGTGTGTTCAGTTTTTATAATGTTCTATTTGCTTGTAACACAGGTGAGTCAATTCGTTGTTTTTTTTTTCACATATTTTGTATAACAAAAAGTTTTGATTTCAATTTTTCTGTTAACCAATCACTAAAATTATAAAATTAACGTCACGCGGAATGTGTGTGCACATACAAAATGTATTTGGAGTGTTCCGAAATTTGCAAGGTTAACTTACAAATATACAAAGAAACAGTAAAACGTGTTAACAGTTCACAATACATTATACCAATCACTATAATTATAAAAGTAACGTGAACATTAATGTGTATGCAAATACAGAATGTATTTGAATTATTAGAAATTCCGAAAATATAAATAACACAATAACAAAGACACGATACTGCGTGTTAACAGTTCACAATTTTATTAAAGAAAGGCAAATACTAGTATAAATGAATCAGTACTACGTTTGTTTTGTATGCTGATTACTGGATTAAAGGCGGATTTAATTAAAATCATATTCGTGTCATTAGGTTTTAAAGCCCTATTAATACGACGATTTCGTACAATGTGTCATAAAATAAAGTTACCCCATAAATAATCAGTGTTCCTTATAGTAATATCCAAAATTTCAACGCTAGATATCGTCTGGTAACATAGATGTATGTAGATAAAAAATGCTCGTTTTTATTTTGTTGTTACACAATTTGTTCCATTTTGATTTCCCGCAAATATATCTATTCATACGACACACGAACTCTTAAACAGTACCATGTTAGTGTCCATGTTTCGTTTGAATACATATCGTAAATTATAATTAATTATGACACACAACATTAAAAACGACCTTTTTATATCTACAAACATTTATGTTACTAGACCACATCTTGCGTTGAAAATTTGGCAGTTGCTATAAGGAACACTCCTTTTCAATTTATTTTTTTAAATATTGTACACAATTTTCGTTGATTTTGAGTAGTAATGGGGCTTTAAAAGCGAGTACGCATAGAACTGAAATATTAACAATAAAAAAGAAAATATATGTTAAAACATAACAAATATTAAACAAGTGCTCAATTTGCTTAACTTAATCTTTTTTTTTAAATTATATAACATAAATTGCAGCACCAATGCACAGCTGCCACAACATTAGAACCGGACATAACTTGCGGAAACGTGACGTGTTATGGACCTCAAACAGCTAGATGCGACCAGATCGACTCCGTTTTGCAATGCCTGTGTCGAACCGGATTCGATGTAATGCTTTTAAAAAACAATAATTTTACCAATATGGTATAATGACCATCCAATAACATGAACATTTTGAACGTTATAGTAAGAGTTAATGGACTCTGGATTTCCGATATTTGCGAAATTGGTGCACTAAAGCTATGTTTGTAGTATTCAATTCATTCGTCAGGTTTTCGCATTCATGTTTTTTATTTATGTCTGCATTGATACATTTGATTAAGATCGTTGTAGACGCGTGTTTGGTTTATGTTTTATTAAGGCGTAAGTTTGGGGTCCGTCTTGTCTTCTAACGGGTTTAAACCCCGATGCGTCGACTTGACCTCTCAGAGGCGGAGATCTAAGTTTTTATCATTTTATTTGCATAGCTAGTTAGAAAAGAAATTGATAAAAAATATAGTATTTAATATAAGAGGTTCTGGACTCTCATCGTTTAATATATCGTATTACAACAAATAGTGGTTAAACAATTTTACCGAACAAAACGTACTCGCATTCGGAGAAAAACAATTAATTCATGTAAAATATTCAGACGTTTCGGAAGTCTTTTCGTTATATCAAAAAGCATCGATCTTCAAATTAGGATTTTTTTACGTATTGATATATTTTTAGAACATGAATACTATATAATATTAATTGAGGTGTAATAGAAAATCATTTGTTCAACAAGTGACGTTTTTTTACAACATTAAAAATAAATGTGTTCTAAACATACATTTCATGTCGATTTTCTGCTGTTAACAGGGACTGACTTGCCAAGAAGACAACAATGAATGTAATGGTCATCAGCCTTGCGGTCACAGAGGAGAATGCATTAACTCTGTTGGGAGTTTCAAGTACAAATTTACTTTCAACTATTGTTTTACAGATTAATTATGTTTTGTCTTCAATTCAATATATTAACATTCCCATTAGTTGGATTGTGCGTTTGTTTAACTGGACTGTCTGTAAATGTTTCGTTATTGTGTCTTATTAGTTTTAAAAGCATCGTATCACAGTTTTGTGAGTAGTATATTATGATGATTCATTATTTCATATTAAAGCTGTCGCTGTTTGAAAGGCTGGCAGGGTGAGCATTGTCAGCAGGCGGTCGGCGATGTTCAAGAATGCATGCTGGGTTGGGAGTTGCCGATGTGTAACCACGATGTAGACGAATGTTTGAATACGTATGTATAGTACGATAACATGGACTTGTGAGACAACACACATCAGATACTCATTTTGATAGTGACAACCCTTCTATAATTAAATTTAGTTTAACTTACATGTATCAGGTGTTTCATGAACACCACTATCAA
Source organism: Dreissena rostriformis (assembly GCA_007657795.1). NCBI lineage: Eukaryota > Metazoa > Mollusca > Bivalvia > Myida > Dreissenidae > Dreissena > Dreissena rostriformis. Next base: position 98,685 of record VMBQ01002628.1, read on the forward strand.
TTGCCAGATGTAAGCAAACGCGGGGTTTGTGCTGAAGACTTTTGTGACGGTGAAACTGGTTCAAATGTTGCCTGATTGTTTAATGGTTAATGCATTTAACTTCTGTTATGCTGATAACTATGTTTATCGATTGCTTTATTATTTTGTAAGTAGCTCGTTGTCGTTTCGTTTCTTTCTTCATTCGCATCAATTCGATTTAATTTCAATCAAAAAGTACCATGACAAAACGTCCTTTACATGTGTCGCTTATCATTCTACTTACATTATGTATTGAAACATTGCTTCATTTGAAAACAAAGGTCACCAACCGATTATCACTCGTTTACAATTGTTTTAAGAAGACCTCGCTGCGCCTTGAGTGCCTGAGTGCTATATATTCCAATTAGTTATGTTGGCACCAAAAGTACATTATATTCCTATGAGAAAACATCTAACATGATTTTGTTGCTGAACACAAAGGTAAAACTTATCGCGATACAACTACCCAAGACAAATCAAAGAGAACTTATATACTGTGTGTTTTATAATAAAATATCATTTTCATTTCAACTATACACTTTTTTATTAAAATAATGTTAAAATCGAATTATTGTCGAAAGCTGTATTATTCGGCCAGGACTTCAATCGCTGTTTATTGATTGATAAACAACACAAACATAAAGTGTTTTGTTATTGATATGAACATGTTTTTATTTATAACTGAAGGTCGTTATTCACATGTGGAATTAATCAACACTGCAATAACACTTTTGGGAACTATGTGTGCCACTGTAACGATGGCTGGGAAGGAGTTTCCTGCGAGAATGACATTGATGAATGCGCAATGAACCCATGCAAACATAGCGGGACTTGTACAAATAATAATGGGTCATATTCCTGTCAATGTCCAAACGCATGGGTAGGGATTGACTGTGCAGATTACATCAATGATTGCATGAACACAACTTGCCGAACCAATGAAACGTGTTTGAGCGTCAACGGAACATTTTTTTGTAAAGACATAAATTATGTGTCTGCTCCCGGATCCTCACTTGAAGAAACAACTCATTACGTGGAAGATAATAGGACAAATGGCTCTGTTGTCAATAGCGGAAATGTGGCGAATACAACAACTCTAGATGTGATAAGCATGTCACCAAGACCCTACAATCCTTACTCTGAAGTTGTGTTTAGGACCTCTAGTTCTGTTGCACCAGTAGCAGGAACAGGAGCAGGCACTACCAACGCAGGAGGCAACTTTGATGCAAAGGCCTCAACGGGTGAAAACAGCACGCCGTTCTTCAAAGACGGCGTTTCAGTGATGTTTGTCATTGTTGGTTCCGCATTTTCAATCCTTACATTCATGGCTGGCTTTGGCATCGCTGTGAGGATATTCAAGCCAAGCATGTATGCTATAGTTTTACTGATGTTTCAGTCGCAAAGCTGATTTTATTACTATGTGTTTGATACAAACCTGTATTTTTTTTATTTAAACACTATGATTTTAATATTATAATGTGGTTAATAGTACGTAGAAGATGTTCATGGTGCTATATTTTGACGTGTAAACAGATCAATTGTCGATACATTGTGTAATTTGCTAAGAACTACTTTTGTATTTGCAGCCAAGGAAGACGGGTACAAGACAGACCACATTCACATGCAATGGATGATTATGCCTAAACCTGAGAAGGACTTAAGACATTGAACCTTTGTTTGTGTAAACTACTTCACGAGCGCAGAGAAAACACCAAAATATAAACGTGTGTAACATCTGTTTTATTCAACTAGAATGACTAGAATGTAAACAAAGGCCATCATTAAGTGGGCTATAAGGTTGATAGATTTTTTTCTGTTTCATACTAAATGATCGGGTTATATTGAATAATTATATGAATCTAATACAAATATGAAGTAATGAGGATTATAGTTTAGGTTTTTTAACTTTCTCCATCTGTATAACTTGAAAGTGGTTTCCTTATTTTAATGTTTTACATTCATATTGACATCGATCAGTTTTCGATTTAAATTATTAAAAAGAAAACATCATCATGTCGTCGTCTTTTATTTAATAAATACTTGTCTATAGACAACACATTATATATTAAAGTTCTGCTTCCGGTATCTAGAGAATGCGTCTTATTCGCAAACGCGTATATCCGTATAATTGTGAGTTACGTTTCTGTGAACTTGTGTTCAACAATCTGTATTTTGATAATTTAGTTTTTAATCTTTGCATCAGCTAAACATACTGCGAAAAAACATACGAACAGTCTAAATTGTTGTATATATCTTGAACGTATATATGGGGGCTTTTAAGCACTTATCCGCATATGAACGATTCTGAAAACATGATGGGATTTTAAGCAGCCGATGACACATATATTGAACAAATCTCGGTCAAATTATATTTTCTATAAGAACGATATTGAGGCATGGGTTTGTGTAAAGTCACGCCTGTATTTAATAATTGTACATTACGTAAAATGTGTTTTTCTCCGTTGACTAACAGACTCACTCATAAGTTGTTTTGGTCATTTGCGCAAATTTACAAGTTTTGTAAAACAAATCATGATGACGATGGCAATAGCAATAATGTAAAGCGTCAGAATCCCTTGGAGTAATACAACCAGATAATTGTTCTCAACGCACATACCGACAATGAAAATAAAACTAAAATGTTTTTGAAATGAGCATGGAATAAAAAATAAGTAGCATCGATTCACAATAGCCGAGACACGGATTTTATCGTGCTTGTCTAACACATAAGTGTCTTAGTTACAGAGTCAGTCGTTAACTGATGAAAGGATTTGGAACCGAGAATAAGAGTCAAACCGACCAGCTAAACTTGTGATGAATATTTCCGGAATGATTATTGTATATAACCTGCCCCTGACTATTTGTTAATGTGTGGAGGACTGACAAAAAAAAACAACCACATATTTTGTTTCGAGGGGAAAAGTTAAAATGAGGTAATGGCATTAACTATTATTTCAGATCTGATATACACATATTTTAGTTGGGCTTTTTTTAACTCGTATAACCAACCACAAGCCAATTATATTTTGTTAATTCATTGTTAAAAGTTTGAAAAAAATATCTTTCAAGAATGAATTTGAAATCAAATACTTTTACTACATTGGATATTCGCAAAGAGCTAGGGTATCGCACCCGGATTCCTTGTATCTCAAAAAAACTGTCTGTTATAACCGCTGTCTCTTCAGCAAAACCAAAGGACCCCATTGGAAATAAGTGCTTGCACTTTCATGGGTTATCCTTGACTGCAAGGTCAAAATAAATACAAAATAAATACAAACACGTTTCTTTTTCTGAATTATAGTATGTTTGTCACATTTAATGTAAAGTAATTGACGAATGACCTTAAACTAACAATGAAGGTTCTGTACCCTGATCTCTTTATATCCCGCATCTAGTCATCAAATAATTGTTAAAACATATTAAGGCAACCCACATATTTGTGATTCAATATTATATGGCTAAAGAAAAGGCTGTGTTTGAAAACCCTAATTAACACAATAAATTTTACAAATTAATTGCAAAGGTCAACTCGATCTTCACCACGAATCTTTTTACTATCTTAATAAAGTGGCGTCATATGAATTGTTTGGTCATAGAGTTGTAGCGTAAATAAACATACACACTGTGTATGCAATACATAGTTTACTTCATTAACGGATACCAGATACGATTGCCTATTTACAAGTTTTTAGAGTAGTTAAACATCACTGGCATAGCAGATACACTTAAGAGGAGATTAACAAGAAGATTAACAAAAAGTAAACAGGAGTTAATTAAACATATGTCAAATTGACTATTTTGGAAAACAAGTCGTTTTGCAAGCATACGTGAAACATTTAAACGTATAGCTCTTGCACTGAACTATCATTTCTTTATTCATTTGCAATAAGTTTTGAAACACAGCTGTTCAAACATTGCATACACAAAAGGAGTCCCCTACCGGTTAAGACCATAAAACAAGTGTGCATTATTTTAATCTTCCTCTAGCCCATTATCTATCTGAATTTGAGTAGTGATCCATTATATAAGACTGTGTTAATTTCTAATAGCCGTTTGAAGATTTGTTGTCTCAGTAACATTTACCTTTTTTAAATGTGTATACCGAGCTTCATGACAAAAATGTTTTTAAATATATAGCAGTATTTAGTTTAATATTGTGTCATTTACAGTCACATGACATTTTAACTGTTCAGTAATTAAGGATTATGTATTATCTAATCGTCATTGTTAATAAACATAACATATCGGGAAAACATCTCATGTATTGATCGAATTATTTCAATTTAAGAACAGTCAGGCAAACAGACGGATGAACACGAGCGGTTGGTAGACAGACAGCCAATAGCAAACATATAGCAAACTGTGCATGCCAAGTTGTTCTATCTTTAGCAAACTCTAATAAAAATAATCAACAAAGTGTCCTTTATAAGTAAGCACAGTTTCATTCTGGCATCTTCGTTATTATCTTAGAATTCGCGTGATCCAATTTTAATATATGTACTTACTACCTGTTGTGCGACCGGATGAACTGATGGACAGACAGACGGACGAACGAACGAACGTACAGTCTGACGTGATGGACTGTAGGCAAACCTAAAGACTTCGGAAACCCTTACAGACTCAAACTTACATATACATGTCTGTCTAATTCAGTATCGAAGATGCTACTAGTATAAGATTGCCTGGGATGTAATTACTTTTTGTGTTTTTAAAATGTGTTATTTTATTTCTCTGGTGATTATAAAAACATATAGTAATTCAATTGGAATTTATATTCTTTGTATTACCATTTAATCCGAATAGTGGTGGTGAATGATACGCTTTTATTGTATGATTCATTCTGGTTCCGCATGCGTGTAAATTGGTTTAAAAAACCAATTTGCATTGGGCCGTTCAAAGACGGCATAACATGCTGTAATCGTTTAATGTTTCGCGGTGTGTCGTGGTATGTGGTGTCCTCTCTCATATAGATAAATAATACATTAACTTCAATTTAGGTAATGGGGCAAGAAGAGTAAGGTTTGAGTTCGTTCTTTATTTAACTCCATCTAATAAACGAATTAAAATAAATACCATTAAGTTCCCAATAATTTGGTTTTGAACAATTTATGTCTAGCATCAACTTTTCGCTTTAGCACATACTCTTTGCTTGCTCCCTTTATCTTTTTATCGCTTTATAGCACGTAACATATATAAGCCTTAGCAAGGCATTACCATTTTTGGATAAATGCAGTTCAAAACGTAGTACAGAAAACAAAACTTCATGCTCGATACTCATTGGTTTGTGCATAGTTCACTTTTTGTATAAGTCTCTTCCGAATGTTTCATCTTAATAAAATATCTTTGAAAACGCAATGCAGTTGACAAGCGCTAATGGCGTCTGAAAACATTCATTTGGATCTAGTTAAGCCCATTTCGTTGATAAAATTAATTCAGAAATATTCATTTATTTTAAGCAAATGCAATTGAAAGAATTCGTTAAGGTTTACCCTCGGAATAATTGCCTAACATGGACTGGTTATTTCGATGATTGAAAAGAAGAAGGAAGCTACGTTAAAGAAATGATATCTTAAAAATGAATCTGTAAGCAAACTAATTTGAGATATTATCAGATGGGTAAACTTCATCGCGCAGCATGTATCGGTTGGCGGAAGCAATACTGACTATCAATTGGTGGAATGTCTCATTGTATCACGTTTATGAATATAGGAATGTGGATGAGACATTTGATTATATATGTCAACAATAAATATCGGCGTATGTAAATAAGATTAGTCTTCGCGAACAAGGAAAAGAAAAAGTCAAACACTTGATAGAAAAACTAATATGAAATGCATGCATAATGTTTTGTTGTGTTATAAAACTCAGTAAAATTTTTTTTGTAAATATAGTAAGATATCATTTAAATGTATTACCTTTTTAATGAAAGATATATCAATGATTATGATTGTTTCATTCATAAGAGATCTCGCAAATAATATGTTAGTGAAGGGTTATGTATTTCATCACAATGCCTACTATTATACGGTACGAACTGTCATCCGGGTATGTTTATCCTGGTTAAGACATACTGGATTAAGATTGCTATTATGTTAATTGTGTGCTGACATAAAAAGCGTGTAAATCAACTGTCAGTAGGCATGTTAGTGGTACAATCAAAGGTCACAATTCAAAACATATGCGGTATTAAATTGACCCGTCCGCGTAAATATGATCATGTGAATCAAATGCAAAAGGAGTTTTACTGTTGAATATAAGCTAAATGGTGAGACGAAATCCTCCCTCTTCAATTATCAATTGAAGAATGTTATGCGAGGGCTTATCGAATATATGCCGATAAGATAGCGTACTCTTAGGCTTATTCCTGTTATTTGCTGTCTATGTAAACTGTCAACTTATTCTTTATAATAGGTTCTTTATAACTGTTTGAAAACATGCATCAGTAACTTAAACAATAAATAGCTTTTTCGGATTTGTTGAGAGACCAAACTGAATAATTCATCAATAGTGGCATTATGCCATTCGAAAGTATCCATGAACGTATAACATTTTCTTTTTGCTTTCAAATACCCATATTATATATAAGGATCGTTTCGGGGCACACTGCACATGCACTCAAGGGGTTTTCTCACCTCAACTATGCAATGACGGTACAACTATTTTCATTGTTAAAATGAATTACCCAGGTAAAACGTCAGGTAATATCTTTTGTTACTTATCGGTTTCTCTCGTTACACTGACGGATATTGTCGAACGACGGTTATCTCAAAATATGGCAAGTCAGAGCATAAGGGGACACCGTGCATTTATTGGTGTCTCCATTATTCTTATTGTGGAATGTGTACTGTCCTTTATTGAGTTTCTTTCTCTCTCAATTCTTTAATAAGGTAAACGATTGATTATCTCTTAATATACGATTGTCCAAAAATAAAGGGGTATCGATTTCCTTTGAAATAATTAACAAACTGAACAAATTAACAAGGTCTTCAAATATACGAATAATTTTATTCTAAATAAAATCTCAATGCATATAAAAATATGGCTGACATTGTTTATTCCTTCAGCGTCTGAAGAAGCCACTTTAAAACAAATAAAAGTATTGTTATATTGCAACGAAAACTGTGGTATGAAATAGATCAATACTATGTTAATGATGTATGTTAAGTCGAATAAGGAAGACATCATTTATAACAGACTCGCTTAATTATTATCTACATTTACCCGGTAAACCATTCTTACTAGATTTAAGAAAACCTGCCGTCTCGACTAGAAGGTTATATATGGATTTCTAATACCAGCCATTAACGTTAAGATTCCAAAGGCAGACCCTACACTAATCATTTCTATTTTAATGTCGTCAGTAAAAAATAGTTTGTCCTGATTTGTTGGAGTTCTTGAGACCACGTTTGTTTCATTGTAAGGCAGTTCATCGACAATAACAACACCAACACCTTTATCAGTCATATTAAACTTTCCAATAAAGTAAACCTCAAATTTGTCCCTGTTGACAAACCCGTGTACACTTTCATAAAACGGTCCAACTTTTGATTTGCTATCAAGATGTGAGCGTAATGTTTAAATGTTGATGACATCTTCTCTTTGGAAGAAATAAAAACAATGATCTATCAGCAAGTGATAAGATTTAAGCGGTATTCATGTAGGTTACGTTTGATTATCGATTAGCAGCTTAATAGAATACAGATATTAATTTCATATGGCATTGAATAGTGTGTACATATTTAAAATGCCTTCTATTCTGCAGTATATGTNACTATATTCGCCCCCCCCCTCCACAAAAAAGCCAACAACAAATCATCAAGTGTAACAATTTCAATATTTTATACAAATAGTTTAAACGCATTTAATGAAAATAAAATAATGTCTGTTGTTTTGCTGAAGATTTCCGATTTCAATACAGTCGGGATCATAGAATGTTATAGTTTTCATGTGTGTAAAAAATCAATTTCTCTGAGCGCTCGTCAATTACAATCGATAAAATCTACAGAAAAACAATTAAATATGTTGTTTATTATTATTTACAAATAGTGTACGTCTTACCTGAAGCTACCAATCGTATTAATGCAAAGGCCTCGGTTGCGACAAGGATGTGCACACACATTCTTACAAATCGTCTGTGCAAGTATTTCCCTTATGAGATACACTTACATGAATAATGAAATTATTATATTGAACATGTAAATAATACGTGTAATAACAATAGTTCTATATTTTTATAATATCTTCTGTTTGTTGAACAATTTTGTGTTATGGACATACTTAGATAAAGTGCTTGATCAAACATAGTTGAACGATATACAAGAACGATTTAATAATAACAGCGCGAGTTGAAGTGAATGTATAACAATGACATTCGTTTTTTTTTGAACGCTTCAATTTAGTTTTAGTATATGCTATAAATGGTCCATGCGTTTCAACGGAAAATGCCTCCGACCGTGAATCCAACTATGCATTGACATTCGTTTCTTCCATCGGCCATTTCACAAGATGATGTATATGGTCCATAACATGTGATATTTCCACACGGGATGTCGGGTATAATTGTCGTGGCTGCTGTGAATTGGATCTGTCGAAAACATATGAACGTTCTTGCTACATTGTACATCAAACTAAATAAAGTAAGTTGAATAGTAACTAAGAATGTGTCATAGCGTAACATTCAACGTCAACTACAAAGCTTGGAATCGTCTAAAACTAAACGAAGACACAGAGACATACATAATGTTCATCAAAAGTCAATGAAAAGATGAACTTGAGTAATAAAAAAACTGTTTTAATCATTGGTAATCACCAGAAGTAACATGTATTTAACAAATGTTAAAAATGCAAATCATTCAATACACGCTCTTAACTATATTAATTACTTAATATTTCTAAATGTTAAAGTCAACACTGACGTGGTGAATGTTGTACTTACAGAGTTTAAGTGCAGTATGATCATTATTAAACAAATGACCGATCGGGCAATCGACCTATTAACAAGAAAGCCAATACTTTTACAATCCATTCTTAATGTGGTGAACATGAAGCTTTTTAGTTTTAAATGTAATCGAAGCTTCGAAGAATCATGCCTACATATATACACAGACCATCATTGACTTTTATTGATATGAGACGTTTGATTGGTTGTCAAACAACCAATAACTCGGATTTTAACTAAATAGTTTTGTACGTGATGTCAATCGATTAATAACTTATTAATTTCAACTGACAATCACAGTAACAAACTACCGTAAGAAAGACATTTGCAGAGTCTTTACATTAATCAATGTATATTAATGTTTACTCATAAGATCTGTTTACACTCAGTTCAACTGCTAGGGTTTATTTAAAAGTGTGTTTAAACAATTTTGAAGATTTGGATTAATTGAATACTATCTCATGTTAAACTAACAAGTCAGTCAAAATCCGTGTGTTCTTGATTACGGAAATTAAATAAATAAGATAAGACTAATGTTTCAGGATTGTGATTGTCAAGGCAAAATATAATTAAAAGAAAAAATCGTCGTTTCGTTGACTTATAGTCAATATAAATATATGCAAACTTCCGGCATTACAAATTTACCCCTACCGTATGACATAAATCCTAATGTTTATAACACAAATGTTTTCACAAGTTGTATCCTTTGTAGAAGTCTTAAAGACAGATGGTTGATGTGGGAAATTTGCAATAAAGCATTGTTATCCGAATAAAGAATTATTTGAATATTGTCAAAGTCGACTTTCTTATTTAGCTGTTGTGAAAATACCATCTTTATCAATAATGAAAATCCCTGGAATGCCGTTACATTCTAAACAAAGGTTAGCGTTTTCGTCCTTAGATTTCACCTTGTGTGTCTTGCTGCAATATATAAAAGACGACTGATGTATGCGATTTATATTATTCATACGATTATCCTCTTATGTTAATACCATGTAAGGGCTCCAAACACACTGGAATACGATTTTGAACCGAACAAATTGAAGATAAACCATAAGTACGCTTAAAAGAATATTATAAAAACAAAGGTAATCGATTATTTATAAGAAGTGTTAATTGTCTAAGGACAGGTTAAACGTATCCCTTACCTGCACTTTCTATATGCGTTTGATTTTAGATTCATCAATACCAATAGAGAAGCTTACTCCCTCCCATCCAATGACACAGTCACACCTTAAGCTTCCTAAGTATTTACACAGTTCTGGTTCTGTCCACATGTGCTGGCGTTGGTACATTCATCAGTATCAATGCAGTTGACGTCCTCCCAGCCAATATGACAGTCCCACCAGTAGCTTTCGGCTGTAGTCATGCGTTGTTGGTGCTAACACCAAATACTATTATAAGTGCATTCATTTACCTGGTTGGTGCAATCACTCCTCTCCCAACCGAAGTCGCAATTGCAGATGTAGCTACCAGCAGCATTCACAAAATGTTGATGAGGTCCACAGATATTTGCCTTGGAGCAATTACCTCCATCCCAGCCGGTGAGTCGATATCATTCACAATATATCAATGCAGTTGACGCTCTCCGAGACAATGTCACAGCCACATATGTAGCAACCAGCGGTATTCGTAAAGTGTTGGTGTTGATGCATTCACAATGATAGCTGCCAAGGTCGTTTACGCACTTGATTTGGAGACCAGTACAAATGTTGGTATTTTCACATTCATTTATGTCAATGCCACAGTCCGATCCCTTTCAGCCGTTGTCACATTCACACTGATAATTGCCAGCCGTATTGAGTCAGCGATGATGTAAAGAAACAAATCAAACCATTGCGTTCATTAGTGTTGTTGTTGCTATCATATCCTTCCCATCCGCAGTAACAATCACTGTGAAAACTGCCAATTGTATTTACACACTGTTGATGAGAATAAGAAGGGCTTTGGGTTTTGTATTTATCGGTTTCCTCTATGCAATTTCTGCCATGCCATCCACTGTCGCAGTCACATTTATAGCTTCCGACCGTATTAACGCAGTGCTGATGGAGACCACATGTGCTTGTGGTACTGGGAAACATAAGGCATGACCCAAACGTTATTTATTAAACAAAATATCATATATGTATATATATATTTATAATGTACACATCGCTATATAACATAAAATTACAGAAACTTCATACCAGGAGAATATAAACGTTTCTTACCTATTACTCCATTCGTCGATAGCTTTGCATTCACCATACAATCGTTAAAAACGTGGTTAACGTAGCCGAGAAGAAAAATATATAACAAACATTAATATTTGAAAATACTACACGTACACTAATAATTAATGCAGTCTGACAATACAGTTGATAACAGAAACCTTTATATGTATGTTCATACAGCATTTACTGAAATAAATATGTATACATGTATATTACGATTAACATTTCTTGCTTTATTCACTTGACTTCTCGCTTAACTTAACTTACTGCATCGTATTTTAATTTATGATATAATTTTATATAATATTTTAAAACAAATACATACTACATTTGTAAATGTTTGGTTTTGAAGCTTACCGTTGGAAACAAATTATTAATTAAATTTAACTAGAAAATAATAAGCCCATATCTTATTAAACGCAAAATCATCGTACCTGGGCTAAGATGTGACTTGAAATATGTTCATTTATTCAGACAGAACTTAATTGTTTGAGGTTAATATTTGGAGAGTTGGTCATAAAATGAATACACACCGGACACAAAATCTACTTTATCATAGTACAATAGTAATGAATCCTCAATCCCTGTGATAAGAAACAAATGCCAAATAACTAACCGAATACGACACATGAAATACTTCTGTTTCGCGTATGCTTTGTATAGTTTTGAACAAACTCCTCGCAACGGTTATCTCCCCACTGCCATCACAAGAAAATCTTTTTTTATAAGTATTATATTAGGACAATTAGTTTCATTTTTATTTTATTTTTTAAAAGTGTATAAGTTTAGGTTCATTATAAACAAAAAATTACCTTAATTTAAAAAAGTAAAAATAACAACGGAAAATTATTGTACCACGTGGCTCGGCTTTTGTTTACGGGAGGCTACAGGAAATGTTTCTTATACGTAGTCAGTCGAGTGCGAAGCACGAGTGATTTGAAACCACGCATCTAAACTTCCGGCCGTGGGTAATTCGACAACAAACTATAACGTACACGAATTTTTTCGATTCTAACACGGTTTTTACTAAAGATTTATACAATATATCTTATTTTTCTTGTGTACTATTTTGTGTGAAGTTCCGCCGATAAAAAAAAAATCGGCTGTTATGTCGATCAGATATCCGCCCTCAATAATAGCCAAACAGACTTTCATTCATAAAATACCGGATTATTACGCTGGTGGAAAATGTATCGGCATGTTTTGTTAAGTTACAGCGCGTGCTTTCAGTGTATTAGCTCCGCCAATAATTATTGCAGAATAACCCATAGACGATTTTCTTCTCTGTTTTTATGAAATTTGGCACGTGCTGTGTTAGAATTAATAATTATATTCATGTTCATTAAATATTAACACCTACAATACACTGTTTACCTCGTTTACATTGTTTTAGGGACACACTTGTACAGAAGATGTAAACGAATGCACAAAAGGACATCCGTGTATTAATCGAGGGTATTGCATAAACACAATCGGGAGTTTCATATAGATATTCTTTTACTTTAGCTCTTACAAATTCATAATGATCAGACTACTACTCTTCTTATAATACTACCATCACTCATACTACTCCTATCATTATGTGTGTATTATTATTGCACGACTTCAGACTTGTACTCTATAGACACAGAAGGGAAATAAGTGGGTACTTCTACAACACACTTGGGGCGTAGCCTAATGGATTGAATGTCGTTCTGGAAATTCCAAAAAACTGTTTAGTGAACGAGCGATCTACATAGTTTTGACGAGAAAATACTATGAAGTACTTGTAAAATTATTCAGATAATTAATCTCCTGTTTTGGCGCTACTCTCCGCGGTGTTTCACCGCGAAACTCGCAGCGGATCACGGTGTTCGAGCGCATGCTGTCTTACGTCCTTGCTAATTTTGTAGCAACATTTGCCTGAAACGACGATCATCTTGTGAGCCGTGCTCCGTGGTGGCTTCCTGATCGCGTTGTCAGATTGAATTGTAACATGGCTGCGAGCTGTACCGTATGTTTGAAATTCATATTACATATTTCAGTTGTAACTGTCCACGAAGTTGGACTGGGGACCATTGTCAATTCGAGTCCGGAGATCTGCAGGAATGCATGCCAGGTTGGACTCTTTCGAGATGTACTCACGATCTTTATGAATGTGTGAACACGTGCGTCAGTTATATTCATTGTGAATAATATTTAACCTGTTTTGTCTGTTGAATTTAGTGTATTATTCTTTTCATCTTACTTTTTTGTGAAATCAACAATCGCTTCGGCTTCTTTTCTGATAATAATTTATTCATATGATCAATTACAATTTGAGTGTGAAGCTCGTTAAGCCTATACAAATGTTAAAAACTATACGTTTCATTGACCGTTCCAAGCAATTTGTAACTTGGTCTATGTTTCAATACTTGTTGATGACACAAATGTGTATCCTGCTAGTTGTATACAAGTTTTTGATTACTAGAGGATGATAACGATATTTGTTTTCCTTCCGGATATTTTTTTTCCGCACGTTATTTCCTATATAATGTTGAACAAATAAGTCAAAGCGATTGTATCATTGTTTCAGATCTCTGTGTACATGTCCGGAAAATCAACATTGTCGTAAAACACGTGGAAACTATACCTGTGACTGCAATGCCGGTTGGAAAGGGCTGGGATGTAACGAGGATATAGAAGAGTGTGAAGTTGATATTTGCAAAAACAACGGCACGTGTATCAATACTCCTGGATCTTTTATTTACCAATACATATGCATAGACGGATGGCAAGGACATAATTATGCAGCTGAATTAGACGAATGCATGACTTCCAAATGCAAGAACAACGGATCGTGTACGAATACCAATGGATCGTTTAGGTGTCAATGTCAGCTTTGTTGGCAAGATTTTAATTGTGAGAATGACGTCAACGAATGCTTCGCAAGTCCATGTTATAAGAATGAAACGTGTATAAATACAGATGGTTCGTTCCGATGCCAGCTTTATGACAGTTTGCAACGGTATGTCAACAAGGACGAAATTGTTGTTAATTTTAATGAAAAGTTAAATATGACTGATAGAGGTGTTAGTGTTCTTCCTGTCGATGAACTGTCATACAATGAAACAAATGCGGTCTCAAGAACGCCAACAAATGAGAACAAAGCATTGATTAAAAACGACATTAAAATAGCAATGATTAGTGCAGGGTCTGCCTTTGGAATCATAACGTTAATGGCCGGAATTAGAATTGAATATATCACCTTCAAGTCGAGACGGTATGCTTTCGTAAGTCTAGTTTTAATTGTTTATCATGTAAATGTGTATAACACGTATGAGTCTTTTATTTCATCAAATTATCTGTTATTCGTCTTTACACGAATCATTATCATATTGTTGATCATTTTCATACTGCATGTGTATTTGCTATGTAGCATTATGTTTATGTGTATTTGTTTTAGAGTCGTTCCGCCAGACGCTGTAGGAAATTGTTGAAGAACAAGTCATGGCAACCATTTTTATCATATCGATTGCTTTTTCAATTTGAATATAATTAATAGAATATATGTAGACCTTGTTATTTTGCTGAGTTTGTTATTTATTTATTTAGTTATTCGATAATAGTGTATGTCGGCGCAAATAAGATATTAACACTTAATGATACCTTATTTATTTACCACTACACTCGCTACATAAATATAGTTATGTAAGCAAACTTCAATTACATCAACATTCAACATGAAATATATACAGAGCGTATACTATACTTTATTGTTTATTTAGAAATACGGGTCTAATATCGACCAATCAAAGAGTATATTTCAACACGTACTTGAGTTTGTGTTAAGCTAATTTAGAGAACACAATAAAAGATTCGCTACTAACATAGTAGGTTTCAGACAAATATTATTTAAAACAGATTTGCTAACTAGGCTCATTCCCAGACGAAACGCGTGTTTTGATAAGATTCAGAAAACAATATGCATAATCAGATGGGGCTATATTAGCTTCGATAATTGTCTTTTGTAATTTATTTTAAAATGTCAAATTTAAGAGTTTTATTGTCTTTATATCGTTAAGCTTGCCGGCGAGTGCATGCTAAGTATGCCCGGCAACCTTTCTGACCGATATTACGAAGATTTAACTAAGAACTAAAACACTTAGCGTTCCAAGACGGCGCACTATCAATATTGATGTTATATTTAGCAAATCCGGAAGAAGAACTTTTTTGGTTTTATGTATTGAAACATGTGTTAAAGTACTTATCATGGTCATAGGAACAAATTCTTAGCGAACAAAAGAAATAAGTTTACAATGTTTGTAGATCGCAAATATCAGGAATTAATTTCAATCTGCGCTATCTTATCGGGATATGCGGTAAGCCCTCGTATAACATTCTTCAATTGATAATTTAAGCGGAAAGATTGTGTCTCACCATTTAACAAATAGCAGTTAACCTTCGTGGGTGTTCTATAAACACAACCGGGTTAAGGCAATACAACATTTGTTGGGAACTGTTACAGTTATATTGTTTAATAAGCATACATACGCTTTCATATACATGTAATCACAAAGTTAAAAACTCCTTTAAGTGTCCCATTTAGTATTATACAAATGTTCACCTTCTACAACAAGCAGGCATGGAAAATTCGTTCACATTCTTGCCAACGTTTATATTTTCTGAATTTCGTGTTTTAATTTATCAGTAATATTTTGTCTGGAGCATAACTATCTTCAGAGATCATAACGCTGCCCCAGCATTGAAGGATTTTATCAACTGATACCAATGCTCATGGCTAAAAGTATTTACATATGCTGATTTCTTTAATTGACATATATTATAATCGTGTGCCACATGCAGGGCATCGCATTCTATTCGTCTGATCATAAACCCTGATCCGGCCGATTGATATTCAGCTTTACTTCCGACAACCGCTTCATGCTGCGCGATGAAGTTTACCAAACTGATAATATCACAGATTAGTTTGCTTAAAGATTAATTCTCAATATATCATTCTCGACGTATCTTCCTCCTTCTGTTCGACTATCTTAGGACCCATGCTATGTTTAGGAATAAACCAAACAGAAGACCTAAAAGAAAACTTGCTATTGCTTTTGCTTAAAATAAATGAATATTTCCAAAATAATATGATAAACAATGCTACTTAAATGCATCCACACATTAATTAATGTTTGCGATTCCTTTAGCGCTTGTCAACTGCATATCATGTTCAAACATATTTTTTAAGATGAAACATTATGAGACTTATATGAAAAAGTGAACTGAACGTTGCTAAACCTCACTCACAAACCCGCACATGACGATGTTTTGCAGTGCTGCTTTGTCAATTGAATTGGTAAAGAAATCTCAATGCCTCGATAATGCTTATATACGTAACATCCTATATATCTCTTAAGAGAAGTAAACAGCCAAGCTTTTGTGCTAAAACGACCTGTTGATGCTAAATTTGTGAACACCCACCGCAATTGAAGCGTATTGTTGACATGCCAATGCAAATGGAGGTTTCGTAAATAGGTAACATATAATCAGGGGCAGATGAATCATTCCGGAAAGAGTCATTACGATATTAGCTGGTAGGTTTTACTCTAGTTATCGTTTTCAATGTTTGCAACACTTAAAGACGGGCTCAGCAGCCAATCAATGTATGCGTTAGACGAGCACGTTAGTGTCCATGCCACGATTACTGTGAATCTGTGAGATTGTTTTTAAATGCTCATTTACAAAGTTTGTTCTTTATTTTACTTTCATTGTAAGTATTTGTGTTTTGAACAATTAATTTGTTGAATGACTAAACGACGTTTTAGGGCTGAAAAATATTCTGAGTTGCTAATGCCATTCTCATCAGGCTAAACTTTTACATTTTTTAACATACAGGTTTTTACCAAACTTTGAGAATAGCGAAATATGCCTCTATAACTTATAAGTAAGTAAGTCAACGGAGCGAAACCCATTCAATGTACTGAACAATAATAAAATAAACGAGTGACATTTTACTCACACCCATGCCTCAATCAATATCGCTCTGATAACTAAATAGCGTTTGACAGAGATTTGATTGATTTCTTAAATGGTTTGTACGAATTGTGTTTCATAGACTGCTTAAAATCCCGTCGATTATTATGTAATTTCTTTTCAGAATCGTTCATACGCGGATAAATGATGCAAAGCCCCATTAATACGTTAAATATATTTCTAACAATTCCGACTTTAAATTTGTTGAGTATTTCAATAAAGCGTATGCTTATCACTTTATGTATAGATGATGCGAATTTTCAAAAATAGTACCAGTAAACAAAATGTTTTACATAAACTAAAAGTAACGTAACTCACAATTATACTTCAATGAGCGATTGGGAAATAAGACGAATTTTCTAGATAGTGCAGATCGTACTAAACCATGTACTACGTTTTCTTTTGAAAAGTAATAATTAACTCAAAACAACAACATGATAATGTTAAATATTGTATTAATTACAACGACAACTGATCATCGTCAATTATATTGTCAATATTTAAATAAGGCGTTCACTTTCAAGTTATAAAGTTGCTGAAAGTTCCAGAGTCTCAACTATTATCCACTACTTTATAACGTCATATTTGTTTTCGACTCAGATGTGTATTCGAAATTACCTGATTATATTGTTTAAAACACAAACAACCTATCAATGGAATAGGTCACTTACTAATGGACTTTTTTTTAACATTCCAGTCACTTTCATTTGTTAAAAAAAAGCGTTGCACGTATATATATTTGTAAAGTATTCTATGTGCTCGTAAAGTAGTATACACAAACACAGTTTCAATTTCTCACGTCCTACTCTTGTTTAGGCATAATCATTCATTTCATTTGAATACGGTGTGTCTTGTACCCGTCTTCCTTTGCTGCAAATATAACAGGAGTTCTTAGCAAATAACACAATTTATCGACACAATATAAAGTTACGTTGAAGCACATAATTCAGAATATTTACGTCAATATCCAACTGAAAAAAGAACACTGTATATAAGCATCATATGTTATAACAAAATATTGTTTACACGTTATACAATTTAAAGTATTGCATTATGAACAACGTCTATTTATAATTTACCACACAGATACTACATGTATTTGAATAAAATACAGATATTTCAAAGACACATGTTCGGAAATAAATAAGCTATTCTACTGAAAAATCTATATAGACGTAGCATACATGCTTGGCTTGAATATTCTCACAGCGATGCAAAAGCCAGCCATGAATGTAAGGATTGCAAATGCGGAACCAACAATGACAAGCATCACTGATACACCGTCTTTGAAGAACGGCGTGCTTTTGTCACCTCCTGCTGAAGTAGCTCAGTTGCCTCCTGCTGAAGTAGTGCCTGCTCCTTTTTCTGCTACTGGCGAAACAGAACCTGAGGTCTTGAATACAACGTTAGAGTACGGATTGTAGGGTCTTGAGCCAATGCCAATCACATCTACATTATTGGTATTCGATACATTTCCGCTCGCGACAATAGCGCCATCTTTCCCGTAATTATCCAAGTGATGTGTTGTCTCTTTATGTGATGATCCGGTAGCATGAACAGACGTAATGTATTTACCAACAAGTGTCCCATTTACGTATAAACACGTACTGTTTGTACGGCAAGTTTTGTTCATGCAATCATTGATGTCATCTGCACAGTAGACCCCTACCCATTCATCTGCACATTGGGAAGAATATGAGACATTATAGTTTGAGCAAGTCCCGTTATGAATGCATGGGTTTGATGTGCATTCATTAATGTCATACTCGCATGCAACTCCGTCCCAGTCATCATTACATTCGCACGTGTAGTTCCCACAAGTGTTATTGCAGTGTTGATTTATTCCACATGTGGATAGCGACCTTCAATAATTAATAAATGAATGTTCGCATCAAAAAAGGATTTTTTTTTGTGTTTATCGACCAATAAACATCGTTTAGATTCCTGGTCGAATAGCAAAGCATTTCGATAATTATTTGATTTTAACATTTGTTTACCTTACATTATATTTTACTATTAAGTTTAATTGTATGACGATAAGTTTGACCTTTATGTTCAGCAAAAACATCTTGTTAAATGTTATCTCATATACATATTATATTGCTTCATTACCATAATAACTCAACGAACTTTATATTACCAGGGCACTTAATGCTTAAAACACTGGTAACGAGTTACAATCCGGTGGGTGATCTTTGTTTTCAAAGTAAGAACTTTACAGAATGTCATTAGAATGCGTTGCAAGCGACAGATGTACAGATTGTTTTTGTCGCTGGATAGTATTTATGTTATTAAATTCAATAACATGTATAAGATAGACGAAGGAAACGAAAAGAAAACAAGCAGAAGCAAAATACCTTTAATATTACACAATTCAAAAAACAATCCTACTTAAGTTTTATCTCGCCAGATTTGAACCAGGTTCACCGTAACCGAAATCTTAAGCGTAAACCCCGCGTTTGATAACCACTGTCTATTGAAAGTGTTTATTATGAAAAACGTGATAAATAAAATTTACATTACATTTAATAATAGAAGTGATTAAGCTAATGAAATGGGCATTTTATGTGTGGTGTCTCAGACATTACGATCGGTCGGACTATACATACGTATTCGAACATTCGTCTATATCGTGGTTAAACATCGGCAACTGCAATCCCGACATTCATTCTTTAACATCGCCCATTGCCTGTTGACAATGATCACCCTGCCAGCCTTTTAAACAGCGACATATTTAATAGGACATTTTGAATCATCATTATATATTTTTCACAAAACTGTTTTACGATGCATTTAAAAGTATTAAGACAATATAAAGAAATAAGGTAAGACGAGTACATAAAACGCACAATCCAACAAAATGAGGATTGTAATATAATGAATTGAAGACAAGAAATAATGAATTGGGGAACAATTGTTGATAGTAAAACTTACTTGAAACTCCCTACAGAGTTAATGCATTCTCCTATGTGACCGCAAGGCTGATGATTACCACTACATTCATTTATGTCTTCCTGACAAGCCAGTCCCTGCTCACAGCAGAAGATCAAATACAAATGTTTGTTTTTTAAGAACTATTATATTTTTTATGTTGTAAAAGAACGTTACTTGTTTTAAAAAAATGCCTACATAACACCTCGAGTAATATTATTTAGTATGTATATGCTGAAGACATGTGCGTAAGTAACCAATCCTAATATCAAGATCGATGATATTATAAATATAAAAGATTTCCAAAATGTCTGAACATGTTATATATAAAAGATTTCCAAAATGTCTGAACATGTTATATATAAAAGATTTCTAAAATGTCTGAACATTTTATATATAAAAGATTTCCAAAATGTCTGAACATTTTATATATAAAAGATTTCCAAAATGTTTGAACATTTTATATATAAAAGATTTTCAAAATGTCTGAACATTTTATATGAATTGTGGTTTTTGTCTCAGAATGCTTGTACTATACGTGAAATACTATTGTTTAACCATTATTATATGTCAGTTCTAATTCGATATATCATACGATGAAATTCCAGAAAATCTAGCAGAAAATAAATGTTGTTTTCTTATCCACTTCTTTGTTAACAGAACTGCAAAATATGAAAATACAATTATTAAAACTGGGATCACCGCCTCCAAGACGAACCTCAAACTAACGTCAAAATAAATCATAAACCAGTCATGCGTCTACAACGATCTCAATTAAATGTATAAACACATACATTAAAGGAAAACATGAATGCCAAAACGTGACGAATGAATCGAATACTAAACATTTAACTCTTACTGGAACGTCAAAATTGGTCATGTTATCGAATTGTCATTATACCATATTAGTTAAATTATTTATTTTTTCAAGCAATACATCGAATACTGTTCGACACTGGCATTGAAACGTAGTCGATCTGGTCGCATCTGAGGTCCATAACACGATACGTTTCCACAAGGAATGTCAGGTTCTAATGTTGTGGCGGCTTCGTGCTACAATTAATGTAATATTATTTTTTAAAGTTTAGATTTAGTAGGAAATACAATGGATTATTTATTTAATTATACATATATTTACTTGATTTGTTTATATTTCAGTTTTATGTGCACTCGCTTTCAAAACGCGATGAAACGGATGTGCTTTGAATTAAATCCGCACTTTATCAAGTAATAAACATACAGAGAAAAAAACGTAGTTATTCATTTACATTTGCCTTTCTTCAATAAAATTGTGCACTGTTAACACGCATCATTTCGTCTTTGTTTATTTGTAAGTTATATTTGCGAAATTCGAAACAATTCAAATACCTTCTGTATTTGCACACACATTACGTGTGCTGTTAATATCATAAGTAAAGTGATCTGTGTAAAATCAAATTGAAGTCAAATCTGTTGTTGTACAAAATATATTTTTTTAAATGCACTCACCTGTCTTACAAGCAAATGGAAAATTTTAAAAAGTGAACACACAGACTTCATAAAATATTTGCTGTTAGCAGGCATTATGACGAATTTTTCCGTGATATGTGCTTATTTCAAAATAAGGTTTAATATTTTATATAAAATGTGACGCTTAAATGAATTTATGTTTGTGTTAATATGAAAGCATGCATATAAATGGTCGGCAGTCATGTTAATCGAATAGTAGAAATGTCACAGTTCCCATCATATGTGGAATTCAATTGACCCGTTTTCTTAAATATGACATGTGGATACAACGGAAAAGGAGTTTTACTGCTTTATATTTGTATTTGTTAAATGGTGGTATGAAATCATCACTTTTAAATTATCAATAGAAGACTAAATAGACGAAGTTTATGCAAGGGCTAACCGTACATCCCGATAAGACAGCGTACATTTAAGTTAATTCCTTTTATTTGCGGTCTACTTAAAATATTAACTTATTACTTATGCTCTGGTGCAAAAAGATTTGTTCCTACATAAATGCTTGAATACATACATCAGTACATACAAAATAAACTGAATATTACATCAATACTGATCTGGAAAATCTCAAATGATGGGCGAAAATTAATGAGGGCAAATATATATCTTATAATATTATTATAAGAAAACAGTATTAGTACTCTATTCATTATCAGTTGCAAGAGTTGAAGTAATATTATTTCTACCTCAAACTCCCGATTAAATTTATGCAACGCCCTCGTTTTGTGATTTATTTCGGGCTAGTGTAAAATTCAGATAACCTTTAAACTATATTAATCTTCATATGTTTTTATTAAACGTCCCGTACTGCGGGCAGGCAAGTTTCGAATGAATCGTTGCTCGGATCATTAGTTTATCCAATAAGGCTGAATATTCAAAAACTTAAAGCCGGAGAGTATCGTCCACCAGAGGAGTGTATTTGTCAACAACGGACCAGAAGTTTAAAACATATGAAGACAGGGTCATGTCACATCGATATAAGGTTAATATTGGATGATAATAAATCACACCATCGATTGATCAATACAGAAAAGACTTAACTAACGGCGTATCTTTGTGAACATACCTCTATTGTGAGATATCATTATTGTATTATGGTTTGTTCTTTAGTGCTAGATCTTTAATATAAAATAAAGTTTATTTATTATAATAATAACATTTTATAGAAAAAAGCAGTCCAAATAAAGAATACTTCTTTTAAATAAAATATGCAAAGCAATATTTGACATTCATCATATGCAGAACGCAGGTTTATCGAGTTTTGTATTTATGTAGTACTTGCATGGTTATATATTGATCAATATAAATAATAACGATATACAAACATCCTATATGAAATTGTTAATAATGAAAAAAACGACCGAGATTCGGAAAATGCTTATGGATTTTGACATAGTCGTTTTCAAATATAACATAATGTATACACACTTAATGTCCATATCATGTAAACATATAACAATTTAAACATTCAATTCCGCTATTTGCTACTTCGTACAGGGACTTAAAGTAACATGTTTCTGACTTCTAGTATACTACGTGACACTTGTTTTTTCTTGTTGTTTCTATTAACAATCATGTTCAATAAATACAAGTGGTATTCTTCTTGCAATTCCGCATATAACCACATCGACACAATAACTTCTATCTTACACTATTTTATAGCGAAAAATACGTAAGTTATTTAAATAAACAACAATTTGATATTGTTATAGTGCTAGTAATGTCCAAGGCTTCGACATCATTTAATGAAACAGCCACTGCAGTTGAAGAAACTTTATGAGCGGAGGTGATGATTTGAAGTGATTCCATGTTACAAGAGGTGGAGTGTACACATATCCCAGGATTCGTTCCTAGCCGGCTGTAGATGATTTACTTCGGACCATGTTGTGTCCTGAAGAAGTCGAATGATACAAAACGAGTTTTAAGCTAACTACTCTGAGTGTAGTGGAATATGTTAATTCTGATATTGCAAGGACTGCTATCGTAAAAACAATAAATACAAGTTATAGGATCTTAGAAGATTATATAAAAAAAAAATGCACATGTACTCAAAACTTTTGAACAGTGATGCAAATATAGCAGTTTGAATGTAATGACATATTAATTTTCTAATTACCACATTTTTTGCAGATGCATAATCCGGTTAATACGGCTACACTAACAATAATAAACCCAGCCACGGAACTCACGATGATCCATATGTGTTCACAGTTTTTAAACAAATCTACAACAAAAAATAGGTACGCTTTGTTAAAATGTCTCCTCAAAACAAAGATGATTCTGACTATTTTAGGTTTGAGTATGTTAAGATAAGCTACATTCAATGACTGTTACTTAATTCCTAGTACAATAAGAACACGACTATGTTTATATTTACATTTAATGTTGTTCAAACTGCATTTAAAAGCAAGAATGTAAAAGACTGTGATTGCAACACGTGATTCTATACAGACAAACACGTATTGTCATTATTACATACCCTTTGAAAACGTCCATGCTCGCGCTTGTACAACTATCTCACAAAATTGACCCTCCTTGTCCTCTGGGCAAGTACACACAAAAGCCCCGACCATGTTGGTGCAGTTGCCATCGTTTACACATGGTGATTGCAAACATTCATCGATATCCTGTGTGCAGATTTCGCCTTTCCATCCATCAAGACACGTGCAATTTCTGCCAGTTTGTCCGCTCAAGCACCGCTCATTTTTCATACACGGGGACTCATAACAGTAGTTTTTCTGTGAGCAATTTGTACCTGTCCACTCAGGGGGACATATGCACTCATATGAACCTTCTTGATTGTGGCACTTTGCTCCGTTTTGGCACGTTTTAAATGCAGGAGTACATTCATCAATGTCTGTTTCGCAGTGTTCTCCTGTCCATCCGTAGTTACACACGCATGTATAACTGCCACGAGTATTTCCGCAACGTTGATGGATTTCACATGACAACATTAGCCTGTACCAATATGATAAAATGTTCAAGAATGCATAAGACGTAATAAAGTAGAACACATTTGCAGTATTATTTTAGTTGTAGTTATGTATAGCAAACACATTATATGTAGAACAATGATTGACGAAATATATTATGTGTTGCATACGTTTTCAGAAGTAACATTAATCCGTGTTTCCTCCTTACTATCTTTCAAACAATCTAATGTTTGTGTAGTGTTTGTGATAATGAAAAGAATAGTTCTGTATTTATTTTTTTCAATGACAAAAACAATTGACTTAAAAAATGAATGAGTGATGTCAGTATAAAAACACACACAATATTTATACATTTCACGTTTACATGACAACAGATAATAGTAATTATGTTAAAAAGAACGAGTAACGTCGCGTTGGTAACATAATTGATTTTAAAATTACGCAGTGTAGTCAAATTCCAGTTTGTTTTGTTCCCATTTAAAAAAAAAATGAAACCCATAGTCCAGTCGATTTGTGTGAAAATTGTTCACAAAATGATAAAAGCATGAAACTTTGCAGAAATGGAGTTAAGGTCATAACAATTAATTTCAGATATGGACCCATCTGAAAAAATCAAAATGGCGGATTTTGGCAGCCATTTTAAAATGGCGGCCATAATTTGTTCATAAAAAATCTTCAAAAAATNAGACATAATTTAAATGTATTATTTTTTTATGAAAGATATATCAATGATTATGATTGTTTCATTCATAAGAGATCTCGCATATAATATGTGAGTGAAATGTTATCTTTTTCATCACCATGCCTACTATTATATGGTACGACATTGAATCCTGTAATTTTTTTTTCTGTTTAAGACATAATAGATACAGGTGGCTATTAATCTGTAATATGTGTTTGCTATTGGTGTCCACTTGTCACGGGAAGCGGACAACGACAATTAGCGAGGCCTGGTAAAGGGGAGATAACCTGGGTTAGGGTTAGGGTAAGGGTTAGGGTTAGGTGTCGGGTTAGGGTAAGGGTTAAGGCTAACCACAACCCTAACCCGACCCCTAACCCTAACTCCAACCCTTACCCTAACCCTCTAACCCCCATGCGCATTTCAATACTAGGCCTCGCTCGTTGTAATTATCCCCTTACCACTTGTCACACCAGGTATAATGAATCGTTATAATGCGTTGCGTTTCCGTGTGAGCCTATCATATTGGACGGGTTTCACCTTTCTCTTGCATTTACGTTTGAACTGGAATTAAAATAAAACTCATCATTTCTT
>VMBQ01002629.1:0-62500 GCA_007657795.1 Dreissena rostriformis
CCCCCCCCAGTATGGGCATGAACCATTGAAGTCTGCTTTTTTTTAATCCATACAGTAACTAGATAATTTTTTAATACTTACCAGTACTTATAAATCCAACATTTATGAGAAAACATAACAAGAGGTATTCAAACATCGACATCATTTCCCTTTCGCCAGTAAAGTTGTTGTTTTCTTCGTTTGTTTATCCTAAGTAGACACACTTGATTGCCCGAGCGTGATTCTATCGGTTAATCGGTGAAAGGCTACACACTACCTTAAGCATTTATAGGGTCAGAACACGTGTGCGTAGAAGGTTTGGTTAGAACTTGTGTTTTCTGAAAATCAAACAATCACTTTGGGAATGTATACATTGTCACTAAATTTTAACTTTCGATTTCCGTTTTTAACACACATGCGTAGCTACTGAAAATTATAGGCCGGTATCATTAACATCCGTATTGTGTAAAACCCTTGAACATATCATTTGTAAGCACTTACTGACCCATCTTGAGGAAAATAATATTCTCACAAACCTGAATCATGGATTTCGATCAGGCTTCTCGTGTGAAACCCAACTACTAGTAACTGTGAATGACTTATTATCATTCTACGATGAAGGAATCCAAACAGACGTTATCATATTAGACTTCTCTAAGGCGTTCGATACGGTGCCCCACGATGAACTTGTATACAAGTTGGAATGCTTCGGCATAACTGGAACAATACATACATGGTTAAAAACATTTCTTACACAACGATTTATGCAAGTTGTAGTAGACGGCGAAGTCTCCCAGAAGACCACAGTGGACTCCGGAGTTCCCCAGGGCACAGTTCTTGGCCCCCTTATGTTCTTATGTCACATAAACGACCTGCCACTTTCAGTCAAATAACAAGTGCGCCTATTTGCGGACGATTTTTTGCTTTATCGGAAAATAAAAACTCAGAAAGACTTTAAAATTCTTCAAATTGACCTGAAAGAACTTGAAAAATGGGCTGATAAATGGGGCATGCGTTTTAACGCGAAGAAGTGTTATCTGCTGTCAATTAAGAACAAGACCCCACATTTTTATTTTCTGTGTGACCCTATACTCAAACAAGTGTCTGATAACCCACACTTGGGCCTAACCCTATCTGAAGACTTAACTTGGTCAACACATATAACTAAACTGACAAAGAAAGCGAACTCAACAATGGCTCTACTGCGTATAAACTTAAAGAACTGCCCTATAGATTGTAGGAAAACAGCGTACCAAGCACTAGTGAGATCTTGCCTGGACTATGGCTCTTCAATTTGGGATCCTTATTTAACTCGTGACATTGATAAAATTGAAAAAGTTCAAAAACAAGCTGCTCGCTTTATAACTGGAGACTACAAATCACGAGATGAAGGCAGCGTTACCAACATGCTTAAACAACTAGAATTACCACCGCTCCAAGAACGGCGTCAAGTCAACCGCCTAGTGATGCTCTACAAAGTGGCCGAGGGGCTGGTGCCAGCTATACCAGCAACTGATTACTTGAAACCAGCAAGGGTTAAAAGACATATTAAAGCAAAACAATATAGTGACTGTGTAACATCAAACATAATAGACTAACAAGTGATAAATAATGATAGAGGCTTTGTGATTAAAAACACTAATAGTATTCAATTTAGAAACTCGTTCTTCGTGAAAACCATTATCGAGTGGAACCATCTGGACAGTAGTGTGGTTCACGCAGAGACAGTTGAGGGCTTTAGATCTGCCCTTCATTTTGATTAAGCGCACTCCCCGGTGTGTCACGCCTTTACTGGCCCTTCACCGTATCAAGCAGAAGCAGAAGCAGAAACAGTATCCTTATCTTATTCGTTTCCTTCTCGTTTTAGTACAGGGCCCCTGTTGAAAGGTAAAAAAAAAATTGGTGTGCCGATCAGTTGAGGGGGCTGAGCCGTGCGTTGAAGCTCTCCAAATTCTGGATGTAGCGGCTTGTACCGGACCATGTTCCAGGCTCTAACATTGGACGTTAAGAAGGGATGGCAATAAACTTTTTTTTTCGCAGAATGGCATGAAGTACGCAGCGTGTGCCCTCTGGTGAGGAGGGTATTTTGCCGGAAGTGCAGGCGGAGTTACCACAACTAGACGATGGATGATCCGATACCAGCTAAGCACATGTGCGACGTTCGTGGAGTGTGGGCCAACAAAGTGTCGCTATCATCTAGCTGGTGCTGCGGGTTTGTCTCTGGAAGCGAAGCGGGCTGCTCTTCTCTGAACCGCCTTATGTGTTTTATGAGCCAGGCAGAATATGGATCTCAGACTATTCCAGAATTGGTCGCACTGTAGCGACTTATATTACTGGGACTGAATATTGTTGGGACAGCAAGGGATGTTGCGCCACGGAAATGGAAAGGCAGTCATTGATATAAAGGAGGAAGAGTAAAACTGCCGAGCAATGAACCTTGAGGAACATCAGACGTAACTCGATCAGCCTTGGATGTTTGACCCTCGATCAAGACCTGTTGACTGCGGCCTGTTTAAAAGCTGCGTATCCCGGACACAATAATGGTATAGTTTATGGAACATAAGTTGGAAGGGGACTTGCCGAGCGCCGTACTGAAATCGAGCGTTATGGCCTTTGCGTGATCCCGATCCTGCAAAGTTTAAGCGAGGTCCTGAAGGGCGAGTGGTAGCTGGCTTTCGCAAGATGCTTCTTATAGGGAACCCATGCGGTTAGTTGCAAAGTATGTTGTGTTACTCAAGGTGTTTCATAACCTGACTATGTATAATGTTCTCTTGAAAGCTTACAGCATACCGAAGTAAGGCAGTAGGGCCGATAATTGGGTCGTACTGTACGGTCACGTTTCTTAAAGACTATTGTCACAGATGCAGTTTTCCAGTCCATAGGAAACTTACCTTGTCCCAGAATGGTCTCAAATAGCAGATTTAGAGTTGGAACAATGTCACCTACACATTCCTTCTGTGTGAGGGTTACATTCGAGCAGGAGTCACTGCACACCATGTTCATGAACTGTGAAGTCATACATGGGGGGGGGTCTAAAACACTGACAAAAGTTGTTCTCAATGCAATTGCTTAATAACTTTCATTTTATTTACAGATTGCATAGAATTCAGGAGATGACGTTTACGCTTTCGTGCAAAAGATGTTTGCGATGCCAATTCTCCGACAGGCGTCATTCGACCAGCACTCGACACAATGAGGACGAATTCAAACAACAACTTGACCGACCGATTATGGTTTAGTACTTTGACTGTACCTTGATACAAAACGATCCATGGCCCATTGACAGCTTGTGCGTGTACGGCCGGTCAATAACATCTAACAACAACTGCGAAGGCTGGCACAGCAGATAGAACCTACCGTCCTACCAGCTCGTCAACATTCCATTTGAATAGGCGTGGTCATGCAGTGCCGTCTGATGAATCAGAGTTTATTATCCACGAGTATCACATATGATTGTGTATATGCCGCCGCTATACCCCTTTAAGCTATGTTAGCGTTTCAAGTAGCCAAAATAGCCAATGGCTACTGAAATCTCAAATTGGCTTCTAAATTCTCAATTAAGCATCTCAAATGTAATACAAATGTTGATTATTTTAAACTAAAGTCGATTTTCACACTTTTTGAGCAAACATAAAAAACCAGCATTTTGGCTACCAATTCAGATTTATTTCTTAGCGCCAACCTGGCTTTAAGATAACATACATAAATATGTGCACGGCGTTATTTAGTGAATTAAACATTAAACATGGTGAACTATGCGTCGATACTCTACCGTGCCGCAACTTCAATATTTATTAAATGTGTAACAAGCAATTTTTTGTTTTGGTTCTCTTCTATACATTTTTTCAAAATGGACGTTCATCTATAATTGCAATTAATATTCCGAGTAAGAGTGCCCTGTTAGTTTTCAAACTTGTTTTGAAACTTCAGTTAACATATTCGCGACATAGTTGCCATTTCTTTTATACTATTAACTTTTAAACTTAAAAAAAAACACATAATGTCATAAAATATAAAGACTTAACTATAAATGAATAAAACAGTCTGCTTTACAAAAATAGGATGCGTAGCAAAATGAACCTCGCGGGGACAATACAATTTTTTTTACTATACGAATTTTAGGTGCCGCAAATTCGACGAATATCTGATCAATTTGTATTGGCATACACAGTTTCCCCTTTTTACTTCCCGTTCAAAACAAAAGTAATATAATTCATTTTTAGACTTCAAGAACCGATAATTTGGGTTAAGAGGAGATGGGTTGATAGTGTGTAAATGTGTTAGGCAAACTTGGCAAGAGTAACTAGAATAAATGGAAGGAAGTTGCTAGTAGTTTTGCCAACTTAGGAAACTCAAGATATCATGTAGGCCGTTTTGTGGTTTGACTTAATTATAACTTGAGTTTTCTCACCTACAAACAAGTGTATGGGTAAATGGTGTTACATGACGGGTTTGATTTACAATTTATAAAATATTTGCTGTGTGGAAATGTCTCAAAGTGTCAAGATAAAGAATACTGGCATCTTAGTTTAAGCCTATTCGTAAGCTCGATTGCACCGAAAGCACGAGTTTTATTTAAACGCTTTCGATGAGTTCGTTTCCTTGCTAGAATAAGTACTTGGTATCTTTGGCGGAGTTCTAAAGAACGCTACTACAAAGGAGATCGAACCCATGACCCCCAGTCGACAGACTGACACCATACTGACTACATCACGGCGACCTCATACTGGAATCTTGAAGAAAACAGCGTTTGACATTGCCGTATATTTATATTATATGTACAATATATTTTCCTTACAAATAGAACACACAGGTATTAATGCACCGAATATATTTGAAATGATAATGTTAAAACATCTTTGCAATGTAAATATGTATATTGTACAAATATTTAACATGCCACTATTTTTTTATCACCATCATCCTAATCATCATCATCATCATCATCACCACCATCATCATCATCATCATCGGCATCATCTTCATCCTCATCATCATCCTCCTCCTCCTCCTCCTCCTCATCATCATCATCATCGTGGTGTCTTACCACCACCATCACCACCACCACCAACAACACCACTTTCATCATCATCATCATGACCATAATCATCATCATAATCATCATCAACATACATAAATATGTGCACGGCGTTATTTAGTGAATTAAACATTAAACATGGTGAACTATGCGTCGATACTCTACCGTGCCGCAACTTCAATATTTATTAAATGTGTAACAAGCAATTTTTTGTTTTGGTTCTCTTCTATACATTTTTTCAAAATGGACGTTCATCTATAATTGCAATTAATATTCCGAGTAAGAGTGCCCTGTTAGTTTTCAAACTTGTTTTGAAACTTCAGTTAACATATTCGCGACAGAGTTGCCATTTCTTTTATACTATTAACTTTTAAACTTAAAAAAAAACACATAATGTCATAAAATATAAAGACTTAACTATAAATGAATAAAACAGTCTGCTTTACAAAAATAGGATGCGTAGCAAAATGAACCTCGCGGGGACAATACAATTTTTTTTACTATACGAATTTTAGGTGCCGCAAATTCGACGAATATCTGATCAATTTGTATTGGCATACACAGTTTCCCCTTTTTACTTCCCGTTCAAAACAAAAGTAATATAATTCATTTTTAGACTTCAAGAACCGATAATT
Source organism: Dreissena rostriformis (assembly GCA_007657795.1). Taxonomy (NCBI): domain Eukaryota; kingdom Metazoa; phylum Mollusca; class Bivalvia; order Myida; family Dreissenidae; genus Dreissena; species Dreissena rostriformis. The sequence continues at coordinate 5,653 of VMBQ01002629.1, forward strand.
TGGGTTAAGAGGAGATGGGTTGATAGTGTGTAAATGTGTTAGGCAAACTTGGCAAGAGTAACTAGAATAAATGGAAGGAAGTTGCTAGTAGTTTTGCCAACTTAGGAAACTCAAGATATCATGTAGGCCGTTTTGTGGTTTGACTTAATTATAACTTGAGTTTTCTCACCTACAAACAAGTGTATGGGTAAATGGTGTTACATGACGGGTTTGATTTACAATTTATAAAATATTTGCTGTGTGAAAATGTCTCAAAGTGTCAAGATAAAGAATACTGGCATCTTAGTTTAAGCCTATTCGTAAGCTCGATTGCACCGAAAGCACGAGTTTTATTAAAACGCTTTCGATGAGTTCGTTTCCTTGCTAGAATAAGTACTTGGTATCTTTGGCGGAGTTCTAAAGAACGCTACTACAAAGGAGATCGAACCCATGACCCCCAGTCGACAGACTGACACCATACTGACTACATCACGGCGACCTCATACTGGAATCTTGAAGAAAACAGCGTTTGACATTGCCGTATATTTATATTATATGTACAATATATTTTCCTTACAAATAGAACACACAGGTATTAATGCACCGAATATATTTGAAATGATAATGTTAAAACATCTTTGCAATGTAAATATGTATATTGTACAAATATTTAACATGCCACTATTTTTTTATCACCATCATCCTAATCATCATCATCATCATCATCACCACCATCATCATCATCATCATCGGCATCATCTTCATCCTCATCATCATCCTCCTCCTCCTCCTCCTCCTCATCATCATCATCATCGTGGTGTCTTACCACCACCATCACCACCACCACCAACAACACCACTTTCATCATCATCATCATGACCATAATCATCATCATAATCATCATCATTATCACCATCAGCAGCAGCAACAACAACAGCTGAATCATCATCAGCAGAAGCATCATCATCACCACCACCAATAACAAAAACACCACCATCACCGCCATCTTCATCACCATCATCATCATAATCATCTTCAGCATCACATCATTCTCATCAACAGCAGCAGCAGCATCATCATCATCATCATCATCACCACCACCACTACCAACACCACCATCACCGTCATCGTCATCACCATCATCATCACCATCATCATCATCATCACAGTCATCATCATCATCATCATCATCATCAGCATCAGCAGCAGCATCATCATTATCATCATCATAATCATCACCACCACCATCACCACAAACACCACCACAACCATCATCGGCATCACCACCACCATCAGCATCATCATCATCATCATCATCTTCCTCATCATCATTCCCTTGGCCAGTCTGGCCATTGGGGGGAAATGAGGGACGACGATACAGAAATCCTCATCCAGGTATGTTGTTGACGGCTGAGAGTAATTCATCCATGAGGGAGACATGCAATACGAACATTTGCTGATCACGTTTAATAACGTTAAATAATAAATACTGATATGCTGTTCAGTATTTCTACATAATTATACTACTCAAAATTATAGAAATAATAACATTCTATATAATCTGACTTGATAAACAGTTGCATTAAAAAATGCGATAAACATGTTAAAAAACGCATGTAGTTATATCTTAATATACTTATACTTATTAAATACCTGACGCTACCCGACTCAATTTTCTCGGGTATTTAAATTTTAAACCGTAGACCCGCCCCTTTAATATTTTTGACCCGTTTGAGCCCTTGAAATCAATTCCTAGTACTTTGTCCGGATAATTTATTGTCAAGCATGGCTTTATTACGTCACATTTCCCGATCGAATACATACTCCCCCTCCCCACTTATTCAGTCACTTACTCATTCACTTACTCACACTAAATCCAACGCACTATCAAATATCCCACTTAAAACCAATCACTTACTCGCTCTACCATTAAATAACTCTCTAACGCACTAATTAACTTAATTATGTACTTCATGATACACGAATCAATGAAACACAACAAAGGCAAACGGATGATACACATTTTATTTGATAATAATAATATAATACAGTTGCCAAGTCACAGATTGATAGAGAAATATAAATGGGGCCAAACCATTTGTTTACATTTTTAAGAACATCAAAACAAAATTAACATAAAAAAAAGAATTTACAAAAAAAAATTGTTCTCGTGATTTTTAACCAATATTTTTTCATTTCCTTTACCGTTTATTATTCTAATTAAGAGAACAATGACTGAATGTACAATTTAAGTGGTTTAATTATTTCACATTGAAGTGGAATACATTATGAGATTGGCGAGGACAAATGTCGTAATGGAAAACAATGCACGTGAAGCTTTCAATTAAGTAGGCTGGTACACTCGATCCTTTTGTTAAGTCCGTGGTTTTGACGTATATAATCAATTAAAAAAACAATAGGTGCAGCAAAGGATTGGTAATTTCTTAGTCAGTATTATGTAAATTTTCCTGTTATTGCAGTGTCAATGCTGTGTTGGTTTTCAGGTTAGGTTTCACAAAATGTAGGAACTGTTTTAAGTTTTTCTACGTTACGTTTGTTAACACACTGAACATAGTATTTATACTGAAATAGCACTTTTAACAAAGGTGATGTAGTTATTAAAATGCATACTTATTTACAGTTCGACATATTATGTGTGCTAAAGCAAACAGCAAACCAATTGTACACGTTCTGATGAAATATTCCCTTAATAGAAAAGTACTACTTTGACGTTCATATAGTAATAATTACAACTTCTGTCACATTCGTATGAATGCTGCATTCTGATTGGATAGTTTGTTCTCGTGACCGGTTTTTCATTTCCCGATGAACCCACTTCGTATGCAAATTTAAACATGAATATTTATCGTGCTACTTTCTGGTCATAAACAAGTTGCCAAAATGACGTTATGCTTTGCGCGAAACTTAATGGCGTTGTTTTTTATTGGTCAATAGCGAAATGACGTTATATTTTCTGCGCGAACTTCAGCGATATACCTGTTTGACGGAGATGAAACCGAAACTGAAAATAGATTCATACGCTAGGTTAAAAAGGACTTTTATGACCCTTACCACGATAGAATTTTATCTTTAAGATCATTTTGTGTTGTAATTATAAGAATTGAAAAGAATTTTTCTGCATTTCATCGGTGTATGAACTGTCGGGAAAAATACACCTAATTTATGCAAATTAGGCGTAATTTTCCCGACAGTTCATACACCGATGAAATGCAGAAAAATGTTATTCAATTCTTAAATAATCATCGTTCCATTGGATTGAGATGTATGAATAAATAGTGCATTCGTCCAACTTATGGCAATTCGCACAATATCATTTGATAAGTAAACACGCATGTTACAGGATTTTCGTACACTAACCTTTGGTTTTGCTTTCAATTGAGAACACACAATATAATGTTGATTACAATATCCGAATATAAAATAGTATTACAACATATATCAATAAGAAAATAAAGTTAGTTCAAAACATTATACGTGATTATTTAATTAACATAAATTAAAATGTAAATTTTGAATTGATTGAAAACAATAAGCAAAACATTTTAGCCCAAACAAAACAACTGTTGCTAATCTATCATAATATAAAATATTAAGGTCAAATATATCAATTGCAAAATAAATGACAACCAATATACAAACGCAAAGATTGATAACCAAAGATCAAAACAAGATCACATCTGCTTTAACGGTAATGTAACAAAGATCACACATTAATTGGTTGAAAATACGGTATTTAACTCATTCATGTTTTATTCTGCATACTGATTTACAGTTCGACATGTTATATATTGTCTTAACACAAAAGGAGTGCTATGGCGTTCATATAGTAATACTCATCGTCCCATTGGATTGAGATGTTTGAATAAATAATGCGTTCGTCTAACTTATGGCAATTAGCATACTATCATTTGATTAATAAACACGCTTGTTATCGGAACCAACATTTTCGTACACTAACCGTTGGTTTTGCTTTAAATGTAGTACAAACAATACAATGTTCGTTGAGTACAATATCCGAATATAACATATTATTACAACATATACACTGTATCAATAAGAAAATAAAGTTAATACAAAACGTTATACGTGATTATTTAATTAACATAAATTAGAATGTAAATTTTGAATTGATTGAAAACAATTAGAAAAACAGTTAGGTCCAAACAATAAAACTATTGCTAATCTATCAGAATATGAAATATTAAGGTCAAATATATCAATTGCTAAATAAATGACACACAATATACAAACGCAAAGATTGATAACCATAGATCAAAACAAGATCACATCTGCTTAAACTGTTAATGTAACACAGATCACACATTAATTGGTTGAACATAATGCATTTAACTCATTATTGTTTTATTTTGCATACTTATATACAGTTCGACATATGTGTGCTTAAGCAAAACTAGTGTGCACGTCCTAATGAAATATTGTCTTAACACAAAATGAGTACTTTGACGTTCATATAGTAATAATCATCGTTCCATTGGATTGAGGTGTTTGAATAAATATGCATTCGTCTAACTTATGGCAATTAGCATAAAATCATTTGATTAATAAACACGCATTTGATCGGAAACAATATGTTCGCACACTAACCGTTGGTTTTGCTTTAAATGGAGTACAAACAATACAATGTTGGTTACAATATCCGAATATACAATATTATTTCAACATATATCAATAAGAACATAAAGTAAATAAAAAACGTATTATTTAATTAACATAAATTAGAATGTAAATAAAATTGATTGAAAACAAAAAGCAAAACATTTAAGTCCAAACAATACAACTGTTTCAAATCTACCAGAATATAAAATATTAAGATAGGCAAAGATTGATAACCATATAAACAAAACAAGATCGAACCTGCTTAAACTGTTGAGGTAACAAAGATCACACATTAATTGGTTGAAAATAATGGATTTAACTCATTTATGTTTTATTTTTATATATATACGTACTCCTTGCAGTAATTACTAACGGTATTCACAAGTAGAATGTATTATAATCTATATGTTTTAGCAGTTTGTCACCTTCTAGTCCATTTCTAAACAAAATGTCATTTTATAGAAGGTTTACTGGTACAAATTCCCATGGAAATACTAAATCAAGATGTTACAATTATATCATTGTCTTATAGTTGAATCGACTATCATTACACGGTGTACGCCAATGGCTATTTACCCATTTATGCATAGCGTTTAGAAAAAAGGCCTTGGCAAACAGCGTAGACCAAGATGAGACGCCGCATGATGCGGCATCTCATCAGGGTCTGCGCTGTTTGCTTAAAGGAATTTATGTAAGAGATATTCTAAATATAGAAATAAATATACTAGACATCCCTAATTTTGGAAATAAATTGATCCAATTTAGAAGGATGGGAGAGTCCACTAGGCATAAATGTGTTAATAGAAAATGGTCATCAATCACATGTATGCAAGTTAAGATAATCAATGTTTGTTAAAACAACTTGTTCTCACTCATCAATAATCTTGTATTAAGTCATAATCACCAATGCTAAACAAATCGAGGTATACTAATTATTAATAGGCTACAATTATGCATAGATATGATAATTAAATAATTAACAATGATTGGTAATTGACGGGCAACATTTTGTAAGCGAATACAACTTTTAAATTATGGGTTAATGCTTTAGGAATTTCATCATTAGTTCAGCGGATTATGATCATTAATGACGTGGGAATTAAATGTGCTTATCGTACAAAAATATAATGACAAAATATGCAATATTTGAAACACAAAATTTATAAAAATGTATATTAAATACATCAAATGTTAAAGAAACTTATGATCGCAAAGAAGCATATACATACGAAATTTTGTTTCGCTTCACTGTAATTGTATACGGCTGTATACAAGGACTTCCACAAACATTGTTCAGTCACTATTCAACAAGCTATAACCATCTAGGCACGTTGTACAAATATGGTGAGTTGAATGTTGTCTGTCCGCGTGTCGAGGGCGTGGCAGCTGAATATGTAACCTGGAAACATAATTTTCATTTGTATACTCTGTAACATGTTTCTGCACAATTTGTACGCGAATCTTCGGAATTAAGCACTAACGTTATATTTACACAATAACATGCGGAAAAACAATGCCTGACTTCTATAATCGTAGAGAGAGAGGGGGGAGAGGGAGAACGGGCGGGAGAGAGGGAGAACTGGAGAGAGGGAGAGAGAGACAGACAGACAAACAGAGACAGAGACAGAGACAGAGATATAGACAGACAGACAGAGGGACAGAGGGAGACAGAGAGAGAATGTACACCTTTTCAGTAAAGTTTGTTACCTTCATATCAGATTCCAATTAGATCGTGGAACCTTGATAACACTGCCTGGGGATCGGTCGTTCCACGAGATAATCCGAGGTGTTCAACCTCTTTATCGAACTGCACAGCATCCGCCTGTGCTTGTGCACGCTTCCTTAGTTTGTGCAGAGCTTCTATTCGATCAAACCAACCATCTTTTTTTTGTGATTTTTCGTTTTGTATCATCATGTCGATGTGTTGCGTCATCGTCAGTGGGTTAGGACAAAGAGCTATTCTCCGAGGCGGGTGTTGCAATTCCTTACGACTACCATCATGTCCTCAATGTTATCAGCAATGTTATTTAGTTCAACACCGAGTTTGTCAAGTAATTGTTTCAAAGTTGGCATTTTGCCATATGCCTCTTCATATTTTGCTTTCATTTCCGAATACATCTGCTTCACCTCCTCAATAATGTACTTAAAAATAAAGGGTGTATTGGAATGTTGGCTCCAGATACATTTGTTCTTACAATGTTTACAGTGACCAGTTTGATTCATTGCGACGCAATTCTTTTTAGCTTTGTCGTCCGCTAATGCGCAATTCTCATGACATGTAACATTGCAATATAAACAGTTGGTAGTATGTAAGCCCTCTTTCAACGGCTCCTTTGTCTGTTTGGTAATTTTCATCGTGTATTGAAAATCTTTGTTCTCGTCAATTCTGGATTTGTTGTCTGTAAATACTTGTATCTGGTGTTTCAGTTGGCTTATTTTCAGAAGTCCAACCTCTAGTTTTGGCTGCAACATTTTCAAAGTTTCATCTAACCGATGTCTTTCATCCAATACTTCTTTCGTCAGCTGTAAACTTTTTGGAGGCATGTTTTTGATATGTTCAAAACACGCTGTAAAACTTCGAATCCCCATATCCCAAAACGATTTTGGTGATGGACCTATAGCATCGTCGCTCGTGTTGTCAGCGAATAACGCCATGTTGTTGAATGTAAAATGCTTGCCGAACGGAAGACCAGATTGTGTCAGTGCTGATAAAACAGGTGGAGAACGACTGTCAGCAAACGTTATCAAAGAACAAATGTTTTCTGCAATATCTTTTCCAAACAGTGACATAACTGCATTAAAAACATATGTCTGCATTATAGATAACCTTGCATCGGGAGCTTTAACTGTACAGCAGACATTATCAATAGTAATAAGCCCAAGTGGTGGTTTGGCACAAAACAGCTGGCGTATTTGTTCAACAATTTCTTGATCCCTTTCAAGACCTCGTGTGTCGCCAAATCCAGGTGTGTCGATAATATTAATGGAGTAAGCAAGTCTGCTGCCATCTGCAGGGTGGACTGTATAACAGCTTATCCACTCTGTTTGTGAAATCGCCTAAACAAGATACATACATTTGATATTGGTTAAGTCTCTTCCAAACTATGGTTTCTTTAAATTACTTCGCACTTTGTTTTCTAGCAAATCATACGTTTTGATTTAAAGCTTTACAAACTACTAAACGTGCTCTAATGTATATTCTCTCGATTCAATTTTATACCACATGCCTTTATTATAAAACAATACCTGATTTTTCACCGTTTTTTCATCGTCCAGAGTTCCAATTGTAAATCTAAAAGGATCATCCCAATTGACGCCTAGTATGTAGTTAATAATTGCATCTACCAACGTGCTTTTTCCCGTCCCTGACTCTCCAATCAGTAAAATTGTCTTTGCCGTGGCAGTTCTCTTTGATGGTGACCCTGAACAAAGAACAGTTCATGCATACTTCAACTTGTAATGCATTACGCGCTGAAATTAGGTAAACATAAGACTTTTTGTATACACAAGAATCTGACTTTAAGATGCAGATGTATACTGTTTAAGATTTCACTATGTATTTTTTCCGTCTTTTTGTTCTTTTAAATTAACAAATGACAAAATCGGACAACTCGGATTTGATAATGTGGTTAACTACACATATATTATTATTTCCTCACATATTAAACATTTTATTTATATCCGATTATATGTCTAAATATGTTGTCAGTCGTGTTGTGTATTATATGTTATACATGTGGCAACTCTGATTCGATGATTTTGTTAACTACACATATATAATTAGCTTTTTCTCTTATTTACACTTTATTTACATACGATTGATATAACTATATTGTAAATTATGTGATATACGTCTTGAATAAAGCTATATTTTGAAAAAAAAGTAAACATCAGATATCAGAAGCAACATCGTTAAATGTTAATACCAAGTTTTTGTAAGAAATAATGCATATGTTACATACCTAACTCAAACTTCTTTGACTTTGCTTTGTCATTTCTAGAATTCGAGATTTCTTGCATAGGCAGTCTGTATCTCAATGGCGCCGTTTTATTGAAAATGAGCTTCGACGAAGCGACAAATTGTGATGCGGGTGATCGAAGAGTTTTAATGACTTGGCTTGTTTCACTGTATTGCCCCTCGTGTTCACTGTAAACCGCTCTGACTCTGAAGACGAATTGTGTATCTGACTTCAAATTTATTAGAATGAGTGTCGTTGCCGTGCACTCATCATCGTAAAACTTCCATCTGGACACATCGGAACACGTTTTGAAACTAATTTGGAAGTAATCACTCGGACCAAATATTTCCGGAGCCTCCCATGTCAGAGTTATAGTATCAAACCCGATGTTAGAAGCCTTTGGTTGACCAGGAGTATGCTGTAATAAATTATTTATAAACACCGTTAATTAAATGCATCGCATTTTTTTGTCAACAATATTAATGTTATGCTGTATATGTCAGGTTGTACTTAGAATACGATTATAAATCACACTCGGTGTTACTGTCTGATTAAATATTGATAAATAGTCAACTATTGCAATTCATTATAGAATACAATACCGAATCATGTTGTGTTGATCTGTGATTTGTGTCAATATTTTTTGACCGTCGGCTTGTAAACTCTTGTGATGAATGACTCCTATAAATACGAACGCATATTCATGGTGTTTGCTTCATTTTCTGAGCGTAAATAAAATAATTTGTTTACTAAAGACGAATATGAACATAAATGTGTCGCGTCATGAGAAAACTGGGCATAATGCTTGTGCGTAAATTGTCATCCCAGATTAGCCTGTGCAGTCCGCACAGGCTAATCAGGAACGACAATTTCCGCTTTTATGGAAGTTTTCGTTTAAATGATGTCTCTGCTTAGCGAAAATTCAGTTAAAGCGGAAAGTGTCGTCCCTGATTAGCCTGTGCGGACTGCACAGGCTAATGTGGGATGACAATTTACGCACAAGGATTTTGCCCAGTTTTCTCAGAACGCAACACAAATGATTTACTTGCGATTTTCAGCGTGTTGATGATCCTCGTCAGATTCCTCCGTGTGAACATCTCCAGTAATCTTGTTTTTCGTGTCCAATGGATAGATGTTATCAAAATCTTTAATATCTTGTTAGGTATGTTGTTTGGTCATTCTCTGTACTTTGTGATTACTTGCACATTCCTGACAAAGTAATTCCTTTTCGCATTGTGGACAAAAGACAATAGCAACACTTCTTTTATTCTTCCCGGAGCATATCTCACATAGTAGTTTAGTAGTGTGCTCACCGATTGAAAAGGCCATTGTTGAAGATAGGTTTGAGACGTCTCGCAAGATGTGCTTTTTTGTTAATTTTTGTACTCGGTGATTATTGGCGCAGTCATTGCAAAGTAATTCGTTTTCACAGTCAGAACAGAACAGACAAGCGGGGTTGCTTTTATTCTGACATGCACAGGGCTCGCACATCGATGATTGGTTGTCATCCTGGTGTTTTACTTCAACGTTTGAATCTAATTCACAAATGTCGTGCAAGACATGTGATTTTGTTAACCTTTGCGCTGTATGACTTCTTGCACAATCTTTGCAAAATAGTTCATTTTCGCATAGTGGACAATATAGAACTGCTAAATTGGTTCTTCCTTGACCGTGACACGGTTCACACAGTTGATTTGTATCAGTGTCGGCATCGTGTCCCTCCTTTGGTATCTCATAATTGCTAACATCCTTCAACGAATGATTTCGTGTTAATTTCTGTGCTTTGTGGGCGTTGCAACATGGTTCGCAAAATAGTTCGTTTTCACATTTTGGACAAAATTTGTCGGCTTTTTGCTGTTTGCCTTGCTGGGCACACGGGTCACAAAATAAAACCATTGTCCCATGCCCATGTAGTTGTTTTATATGTACAATTTTACAAGCATTTTTCAAAACATGAGTACTTGTCATACTACGTGCTTTGTGACTGCTGGCACAAGATGTACACAGAAATTCATTTTCGCAAAAGGAACAGACCAAAATCGCAACTGTCTGTTTGTTTTGAATTGCGCACTGCTTGCACAATAAATCGTCCTTTAATTTGTCCACACCCGACAACCGGGAAAGCATTCCAATGCTGTTTTCTATTTTAGCTACACTTGTATTTAAGTCTTATCTTGTTTGAATAGCATCCCTTTATCAAATAAAAGTATGATTTTAATTATTATAAATAAAAACACACTAGACATATATTATAAGACACATAATTTAATAATAGTAAACTTCAAACATCAACTTCAATGGACAGATACACATATAACGATGTACTTTCCTTTCATGTTAGCGTCACATATACCAAAAATGAACTCTGCATATCTTGAAAAAGCATTTTGTGTAATTAAAAATTACAAAATTAAATAAAGTTGATTACATCAAGAAGTTTGTAAACAATTGATTTTCATTCAGAAACAACTAACACTAAACATGTTGAGTGTTATTATCAAAGTGTTACATTTAATCCTAACTTATATATATCATAAATATATTATTCACCTCACCTTTATGGAGTCAAACTGTACACTTTTATCCCTTTTTACTGTTCAATGTGTCCTTACACTATGGCTCAGGGCCGCTCTGTTCATTATATTTAACTGTGAAACCAATTCAAATAATGTATTGCTTTGTTATTGCAACATTTTGATTGGAGGTTTTCGATGTAAACTGTGCAAGTCTGAATAAATATGTGTCTTGTCTTGTCTTGTCTTAAAATAGGCGGGTTCACACTGTCTGTTTACTTCTAAAGATTTCAAGGCCGAAAAATAATGCACGTACACCAATATTTAAAAGAAACTCAAGGTTAACGACGCATGATTTTATGGTACAGTTGAACATCGCTATTTCGAACATTGTTAATATGAATTTACTGCTTTTTATTGAACTAAAATATACACCATTAATTACAATTTGGTTACTGGAATAAATTTCCAGTTTGAACTAATATTTCGGTTTTATTAACGTTTTTCGCACATAATTATATGTGTTTATTTCGAAGGTGCACCTAAGCCATGTGTGAACACTTGAGAGTCGCCGGTTATGTTTCGCGGCTTCCGATGTTTTTGGGTCTACGAAGTCAAAGTCAGGCATATCTCCCTTTGATATTTCGAAATATATATGTTGACTTATTACACAGAAAGCAATTTCATGTTTAAAATATCTAGCATAAATTTAAGAACATTCGTAAGGACAATGGTTACCAACCGAAATCACAAGGATAAAAAAGTGTAAACGAGAGATAGTGTACACTTGTTTTCAAAAAGCAAATAAACGAAGAAGCCAATGCATGTCAATTATTTACTCGTTTGGCATTGTATACAACTATAGGGAATTCGATCTTGACAAGGCATTCGAAACGCGAAACTGTCCTCTTTCTACAATGAATTACTCAACGTTAGGTGCAGATGATATATTTTAGTTATGCTTTACAATTATTAGTTGGTCTATTGTAATTGTATCTTTATCCTTATCAACAGGTTTAATAACATGACGCATGTCTTTTCATGTGAAAATTCTTTGTAAACTTGACTTGTGCACTGTCACCATATCTCATTAAGCACGTACGACACACAATGACAATCATTTTTTGTAAGACATGCAATAATTAACGATGTTACGACATGATATTCAGATTTGGTATGCAATCTACCCCCGGCTTATAGATTATTAATACAAAAACCGTTCTTTGGTCTGTATAATCTTACCACAGTCGCACTGAATCAACAAATGGAGCCTTGACCTCAAGATTGGTGAAGATTTATTCAGGAACCAAACATGTCAAACAAAGAGAATCGATACACATTTATGGATTTGAAAAGAAGCAAAATATATCAAAATACAAGTCTCAAATGAGTTCTCCAAGGACAGAAACTTATATTTCCATATTAAGTAACTGATACTGTGATCTTGACCTTCACCTTACACACCCGTTAGCTAATCTCTGTTAGATTATTGTATATAAAGATCCTATGCATGCAATTTAGTCTTTATAGCTGTATGATATAACTAAAACAATTGTTCTGTATTTCGTATTAACGGTGACATTGACTTCGTCTGCCATAAATGCATTCTAAAACGATTTTTTTTTTTGAAAGGCGTCAACATTACCTTTAAGATTCTTAAATCATTTGCAATTTATAACGCAGCAAACATGCACGTGTATCGATGTATTAATGTATACGTCTAAAAAACATGTTTCTTTTGTTCTGTTCTGTTCTATTTATCATTTTTAAGCATCCAAGTGGCAATGAGCACTATTTTAACGCACGCATTCTAGTCCAGGACATAAACATTTTAACCTCAAACAAATTACAGCAGAACTAAAATCAATTTCATCATGTAGCCCATGGATAAGTACATATTAAAAAGTAAAATCGCCATGACAATTCGCAGCCGTTAAATAAATATTTATACAAAAAAAAAATGGATTCACCGTGTGAATTGTTATGGCATTTATTTGCCACCATACTCACGTTTACTTTGACGAAAGTTGTCACCGGAAGTAACAACCAGAATCAATAACAGATCCATCGGTGAAAGATTGTGATCAAAATGTAAGTAATATTATATTATTAACACATAAAAAGAGCAACGATGTAAAGATAAAACAGTTAACTTTATCCCTCGTAATTATATCCGCTTTGTATTGAGATTTACGCAATATTAATATATAGTCATACGTCACGATTGGTATTGTTGACGTCATATTACACGAGGATGTGTTTTTATCATTGAAACAAGACATGCATTTTTGTGTCAGTTGTTGTTTTATTATGGTGATGATTTACAATAATGCATTGGATGAGATACCCATATTATGTATTTGTAAATAAAAATACTTAAACCCATAACCTGGGCATTTATGTAAAAAAAACAACATAAGGAATCCAATTCGTGTCATAAATTGGTATTTAATTCAAAATTTCGCGTAATAAGTCCCTAAATTATGATTTATACGTGCCAATCATCCACACATTACATTTTAGTGCACTGTTAAATGCAATACATAAACAAAGTGTATATGCATTGTGTAACACATTTGGACGAAGTGTATGTAAAGCTAGTTTGGATATTGTCGTTAAAGCTTTATGTTGAAAAAAAAACGGATTTTTGAGGCATAGTTCTATCAGTTTCATATCAAATACACACACTATTAGAATATGATTTGTATAAGTATCATTCTCTTGGTGGCTTATACATCCACAGCGGAGATGTAATTGAATTAACGTTCACGCGGAACTGTGTATTGCAACAAGTATTATATTTTAACATTTTAAATAGCTTTAGTTTTGAGCTGTATTACTCTCACATAGCCGAACATATATATTAAGTATACCCCAATATTCTGGCGCGCAAACAGTCGTAAAATAAATACGTAACATGCGAAATTTGCGTAATAAATAAAAATGTATTCTCTTCACATAGATATTTAAAATACGAAAAGTCGCCTTCTTATTGAGTTTATAATCTTTCTTACACCTAGTTTGTTTCAAAATTTTCTGTAGATACGTCGCGTAAAGTTTAATATCTTTAATACATGGACCATTTTTTTTCTATAATCACTTTAAAACCTATCATCTAGTCATTTTAATAGAGATTTCTGATACTGACTACTCTAGTACACGTAAATTATGTGTGTATTGGTATTATTCGATTCACGCGTCACATTAAACCTATCATGGTTTCAGTTTATGTCTGCATATATACATTTGATTGAGATCGTTATAGAGATTAATAGTGTTTATTTCAACATGAATAAGGCTTTAAGCCCATGAGTACACACATATTACAACACAATATATTCACAGATGGTCAATGACGTACAGAATTTTTAACAGAACCGAGATCAAAATCTTTCCAGAAAGTTGTAATTATACAACAAATGTGTATACACTTTATCATATTTTGTATGTTTATATTAAGTGGATAAATCAATGAAAGTAAATGGAGAAAAACTATTGATAATAGTAGTCAGCTCTCAATTTAAACGCTTAAAAACAAAAATGGATAGATTTCGTACACTGTGTTTTCATTGTCAGTCTGTAACAGGTCAATAAACATGAGCATAATTATAAACTGTGTGTTCTTCCAATAATATTTATTTATATACTGCTTACATAAATAACTTAACATATCGAGGGCTGAACGGAAAACTGTTGTATCTCCTTCTTTATTTCATATGAGTTACAACAGTTTTCCGTTCACCCCTCGATATGGCATTCAAGTCAAAAAAGTAATTTGTCCTCCAGAACGTTACCGTGTTTGCATTTTCTGTTTTGAATCGATATCTTTTTCAGGCTTGTGCCATCTCCCTGCTTTCACTTACAAGTATGTGGGCTGATACTCTAAAATAGTTTAACGCAATTCTCAATGTTGAAAAATTTACTACATTTAAATATGATTGGAACTTAAAGCGACTGTAAAGGCTATAACTTCTACCTCTAGTCGCGTTTTGCATTTCACTTGACCAGGTTTGCACAAACATATCAGATATTCATTGGTTAGCTATGGATAAAAATATATTAATATCTCCTACCCCTTGAAATCAAACATACTTCACTAAATCCTAATCTGTCTTATAAATGCTTGAGAGAGTTAACCCAAGACCTTTTTTTTCTATGTATACATCATGAGCATGTTATAACATATCATAAACTATTTGTATGTGCTTGACATCATCAGATTGTAATATTTTAAACCAGTATCCGGTACTTTAAAGCTGGCCGAGTTGATGTTGGTATATTTTCCCCATTTTTGTAATGTGTCGCAAAAAAGTGATTATGAGTCAAAATGTGATGGTATTTATGTCAGATGTGCAAAAAAAATTGTCAAAATCGGTCAAGAAATGCCTAAATTATGTACAAAGATAGGGCTTTACAATTTCTGTCCAAGGACAGAAATAATCTAAATTTAAACACGCGCGGGTCACATGTAAAACCACGTGACCATGGCATCATTGTTTACAACGCCATTTGCCATCGATAAACCGTGTTATTTAGTAGTTCTTCTTTGTTTTGAAAAGCGCGGCAGTGGAAATCACTTGAAATCGGCGCTTACGTGACCCAAAGCGTGCATACGTCACAGGTTAATACTAGTCTTGAGGATTCCGTTATGTACATGATTAGGTTTCGTATTTTTGATGCTTTTGGCATTTTTTGGCACAATTTTGGCGAAAATCAGTATGGAAGAGTTAAGCTTTAGAATGTTTCTGACGAATACTGATCAATTCTGGTCAGTTGAGAAAACCAAATTGTTGTGAGAAATATCAACTCGGCCGGCTTTAAAACACACACGAAAGTCGATATGTTTATTTATTTACGGTACACAGCATAGCTCTCCGTAAACGAAATTATTTTGTGTTTGCATCCTCACACCATTCACTTGTTTAAAGCATCGTTTATATATATTCTTTCAATATCGTTTATATATATTCTTTCAATCTGAATACTATTATGTAAACCCCATACCTTACAACCATGGCTCAGAATAGGTTTAATANTGGCGTAAATGCTCGAAAACGCAATATATTCGTATTTGTTTGGGACAAGAATATACAAATTGGATAATGACCTAACTAGTGTATGGATAATTCCAGACTATTTTGAGTTTGGTTATTATCCACAGAAATGTTCATATCAGTTTGGATTTATCCATAAACTTTTATACCCGTCCTGCAAACACATGATTTTAACACAGAAACACACTAGGTGTTAAAAGTAATTTTTTTAAGGACATTCATGATATAATTTGGCATATCTCTGTTACAGTTTCGTTCGCTCTTTTGTCAATTAACGTGTTAATAATTTAACACATAGGTCGCATTTAATGAAAATTTGCATTTTCCGAAGACAAATTTATCGTTTTTTACTAGAAAACTATTAAATCGTTGCAAAACTCAAAACGCATGTGTGCGTCAGACATTCATTATCACATGTGTAGAACAAGTACGTCCTTATAGTTACTAAATTATCAAAAATGATAAAATAATCAACTACCTTTCAGTTTCAGTTTCAGCCAACATTTTTTTCTTCAATTTGAATTATCCAACTCAGTTTGGATTATCGACGTACAGGGGGTGTTGCAGGTCGTGTCCTTTTACCGTTGTACAGCACGTCACAACAATATTGAATAAAATTAGATCTGACGATTTTGATGGCATCAAAGTGTTCGTTTTGTGTGATGTGAATATTTAATTTGAGATCTTTATATGTTTTGAGTTAAATTAAATTAAAAGTGTGAAAGTGCAGAGGTCACGACATCAGGATTAAATGCCGGCAGATTGTTAAAAGAACCGATGGTTGAATACATGCTGCGAGTACCGGGTAATTTAAACATACCGTGTAAAGGGGATGTATTGATATCGATATAAGGGTACATATGTGAGCAACAATCCCCGATCCGGGTAGACACCGTTTTTTGTAAGGAAACTATTTAGAGTTACAACACATAAAATTACTTTAAATGTTGTTTTTTTTTGGTTTATGGTCTAATTTTTCCCACCATGTATGGTACTATATTGGATTATAGCTTTGTCAGTATTCAACTTTACATTCATATTACATTATCACAAAGATGAATTTATTTGCGCATGTGCAAACTAGCCAATAGTGCAGGTCACAATATACTAAATAGTTTCCTTATATATTTCAATGTAAAAGCGACAACTTTAAGCGAAAATAAATACAACATTTTGCACATAGAAACCCGCATAACCATACCTTTTCTTAACGGGCATTCTAAGCTGAATCGATTTAAGCAATACAAAAGATATGTCATTTACGAACCAGAAATATCTCGACACAATTCAA
Source organism: Dreissena rostriformis (assembly GCA_007657795.1). Taxonomy (NCBI): domain Eukaryota; kingdom Metazoa; phylum Mollusca; class Bivalvia; order Myida; family Dreissenidae; genus Dreissena; species Dreissena rostriformis. The sequence continues at coordinate 23,087 of VMBQ01002629.1, forward strand.
AATCGACTGTTTTTGCACCTATTTTTTTTCGGCCGTTTTCTAGTGGAATGTAACCTTTTTCAGTGCATTTTTTACTATAGTCTCTAACTTTAGCATATTTCAGGGATTTAGTAGAGAACGTCTATGCTAACCCTATCAATATCTGCAAAAGATAACAACAGTACAACAGTCTAAAGTATAAAACATGCATTCGAGTAAAATGTGATGATTTCTTTAGAGAGTACAGCATGACTCGATTATTTAGTATAATGTAACCTGCACACACAAATAAATAAATATTACATTATCACAAAGATGAATTTATTTGCGCATGTGCAAACTAGCCAAAAGTGCACATACAAATTAATAAATATAATGTTATGTTTGTGGTCGTAATTTATTTGCCTTGGCGAATTGTAATGTTGTTTTTCATCGTAAGAATGTGCATAATCAATTGATAATGGATAAAACGACACACGAGGGTTGTTCAGTGAATATGCATACAGACTCATGCAGTTCTTTTATGGTAACGATATATATGGAATAGGGGCGCCAGTTTGAATGAAAGCATTTATTCTATAAATAGGGCAAGTTTCAACGGAATATAATTCTCTATAACACAGAAATTATCATGTGTTTGTTACCCAAGTAGCGCGCCTTCACCCCTCGCTAAAATGTATTACCGGCATACTTTATTTTTATCAATTAAAATCCACTTTTTATTTCAAATGCGAAAGCAAAAGTTCGCTTAATTGTGCCATTATGTTTTATAAATATGATATAACCGTGTACGATTGGCCTTAAATTATTTAACAAAATTCTTTTAACTGAACACCTATCAAATCTGACGAAAAATACATTCAAATGTGGTAACACTTAAATTTGTGTCACCAAGCAATAAAAATCCCCGACAACGATTGGGATTGAACCAGTGCAACCCCGGTTCCAAGACATACACTCTACCACCTCGCTATAAAAACAAGCTCATAGAGCAAGGCAGTATACGTGCTCTGGATACTTTACACTACTCCATAGACCCATTAAATTTAGAATTTCCACTAATTTCCTTCTGCCATGACATCTTTGGGATTCCAACAGACAGACAACGTTGGGTGTCCATGTAACCCATCGAGAAAAATCCCCAACCATTTTTGAACCCGGGCAATTCCGGTTCCATGGCGGACACTCTACCGCGTCGCTATAAAAGCTAGCTAATTAAGCAAGGAAGTATAAGTGCTACCTCATACCTGCTACGAAGAAATTGATTATCTAATCACATCGGCTCTCGTACAGGAATGTGCAGAGAGTAATTTACCTAGTAATGTAGAAGTCAGTCCATCGTTAGTAATGTATGGGAAGAAGAGTATTACTGTTACAATAACTATTCTATCTACCGACACAGTATGTCTGGCGCCAAAAGCTATTATATGTGAGCTGCAACCAGTAGAAGTCACAGCAGAAGTACTTGACCGATGAGAGGAAGAACATAAAGACATCAAGCGAAATAATATAGTAGAGGAACTCAGCATTGATGAAGATGACATTTTAATGAAACATCGGAATATATTCTCTTCCAGTGACACGGATATTGGGAGCTGTACATTAATAGATTACAATGAATAGATTTGTATGATCAAAGGCCGTTTAAACAGAGACACCGAAGGATACCGCCTGGAATGATAAATGATCAATGGAGTGAGACAGCATATATAACAACTACTAGCCTGCAACATCATTATACCGTCTAAATCTCCATTTTATTCTAACATACCGGTAGTCATTGTAAGGAAGAAGAATGGTGATTAAACCCGGACCCTTCCGGTGTCAAGGCAGACACTACCGCGTCGCTATAAAAAAAACTAGCTCATACAGCAAGACAGTATACGTTCTGCTTATTCTTCACCGTACTCCATGTATTTGTTCAACTTAAAAAAAATCAAACAAGTACGCAATCATAAAGATATCTTATTGAATTTAGGGGACACACCATCAGCCTAGCATTGAATTCAAATGGAAATAGAACTCATGTCGTTCTCGTGAACATTGATCTTAAACATATTTTATCTGCATAATATTTACGTTTAATTTACTCTATGTGTACTTTTATCAATAAGCAACAGGGAAAACATAAAGCTGTGTTATGAAATATTATATTCGAATTCAGTGTTTCAATCAATATTTCATCGTTGGTTCAATTATTAACTGTTCTTCATAATTGTATTCAATTTACCTGAAACAATATATAAAATATACACAGAGAGAGTCATGTTCGCAGATGTATGAAAATGTTCCAATTATTCCACATAAACCCGAAATAAAAGAAAACGTATATAATGAAACGAAATGCATATCAGTACAGAAATACACAATAAACACACCTTGGTTAATGAGAAACCATCAATTAAGCTTTCTAACCTTTCTGTAATGCCATGATGAAGTACGTTGGCGGGTTTCTAGTGTTGTTGTTGGTGGTGTTGTATTGCGGTATCCCGCGTCTGTTCTTTTGTGTCGTGTGTCGTGCGTCATCTGTCGTCAGCTTTTAGCTCGTTACCATTCCAGAGGCCATACTTATCATCCAATCTTGACGAAACTTCGTCAGAATGTTTATTTTTACAATGTCTATTACGAGTTCGAATCCGGGCATGGGCTTCTTGACACAAGGTCACCTTGTAAAATCACACAAAATTGTAAAAAGAATGTTTCCACTCTATAAGCCACATTTATGACTCAGCCTTGATAAAACTTGGTAAGAATTTGTATATCTAGGCTAAGTTTGAATCTGGGTCACAGGCGTTTTAAAAAGTATATCAGCAGGTCAAATCTTAGAGAAAAAAATCGTAATCACCATACGGGAAACATTTATGACTCCGTCTTAATTTAATTTGGTCACACTGTTTATCTCGACAACATCTAAACCGTATTTGGATCTGGGTCGCGTGGGTTAAAAAAAACTACGTCACAAGTTCGAAACTCATAAAAAAACAGTGTAAACCCTCTCGTAACCACATGTATGACTCAATGTAAAGGAAACTTACTTCCTTAGTAAGAATGTTTAACTTAATAATATCTAGGTTCAGTTCGCATCTGGGTTACTCGCGTCAAACAGAAAGGTCAACATGTTATATTTAAGAAGAAGAAAAACCTTTGTTACCACTCTAGATGACACATTTATGACTTAAGTTTGGTGAATCGTGGTCAGAATGTTTATCTTAACGATATCTAGGCCAAGTATGAATCAAGGATCAAGTTCAAACTAAAAAAACAACACATTAACATTTCTTTATTTATGTATATGTAGCGTTAATAACATATTTGTAATACAAATGATACGTATCGTATATAGTATATAATGGCATCCGAGAAGTCCTATTACTGATAATCTTGGTCCTCTTGTATTTTATTTACAGCATACCATCTAAATCGGCCACCATAAAAACACGACATCCTACATTGACCACAATAAGCCGCAGTTTTTAGATGTTCGGCGTATTTATTTTTTTCAAAGTCTTTGTTATGGTTGTTGTTTTCGTTCTTGATGTTTTTATTTATATATTTTATTTTAGTGGTGGTGACAAAATATAAAGGGCCGATGTGGGAGTCGAACCCACAACCTGTGCTTTAGAGGAGCAATGCTCTGTCCAGTTGAGCTAACCGGCCTCTGGTATTGCAATATAAGAAAATCTATATTTGAATCATGAAAAAAATTAAACTGACTTGCTGATGTAACGCTTTGAAAAATTATTTTCTCAAATACTCGATCAAGTTAAACTACCCTTGCTTTTCTTCGACATAAACACAGAGTGATCTCCCATTTCAAGTATATAAAACATGGGAGATCACCATTGCAAGTTCACCATTCTAATCAATCTAGCAGTTTTCTCCCTTTTATTTGTACGCATTTTACCAAGCTGTAAATACAATCAGTGCACGCAGTTTAAAATGCTTGAACGAAGTTGACAAAAACATAAATTATCGGATAGTCTATCAATGAAAAGCGCAGTATTACGCAAAAGCGCATGCGCGTATTCAAACGTGTACAGACCCGACCGGCTGTCACATGGTGTGTGGGCGGACCTATCATGAGCTAGGATTGGTCGTGGAATGCGTGCGATCCATTGACAAAGAATGCAGTGACATTTGCGATATCGTGTTGTACCGTATATGCTCTTATGAGCGCCACGTCCTATTTATTAACATCACTTTGTAATCATATACACATGTATTAATTGCGAAAGATGGGTAACGACATTTATGGCGTAATGCACACACCCTCACTGGCTTAAATATTATCACGTATTTTGAATAAAAAAGCATAATTTTGACCACGGAAACGAAGTGAGTGTATGCTTAATCAGAGGTTCTTATATTCTCGTTTAATAATTACGTGTTATGATAAATTATTAAAGAAACCACTATTGTAGCGGTGTTTAGAACTATTCGTGCATACAGAAACAATTACCGCTCCCTTATCTAAATTTCCAGCGGTTATTCTCATATTTCGACCATATTTCGTTGTATAAGTGCATTCATTTTAGTTAATGACATAAACAGATGAATAACTTCAGAATTTTAATCCTGTATCCACAAACACGTGTATGTAAATTGTTGATATGTTTATCCAATGGTGCGTGGGTGAAAAGCTGTTTCAATAAACCAACTGATCACGATATACTCAACCCGGTCAGACGTAATCTTCATGCGTTCGTTTTCAAAACCAATTAATCTGGGGACAAAATAGTGTATATCTGACGTCAGAACTCCGTCTCGCATAAGTGATTTCACTGCGTAAGAACAGCCTGTCTTACGTATATTTACTAATCCAAAATACTAATACGTAGGATAATAACAACAAGTTACAACATTAAAAATAATGTTGTTTTTCAAACGCCCATGTCNATCTAAGAAGAATAGCGTAAGTGAAATAAACAACATTTACAAAATTCACTAAACATCAGATAAACGATTTTTCTAACTTCCGTAACCATTTCGGTTAAACTTGATTGGTCTCCACCCCTGCATAACACCATGACCAGCTGTAGCCCTTAGATGAACCGGCTACGGTCAGGTCATGACCCCATGGGCCCCTTTGATAGGTCTCGTTATGAAACCGAGACCCTTGTCCCGGTACCAAGCCGGGCTTATCCCTTTTACACAAATGACGTAACGCTTCGATCGGATGTGCGGCGGTCAGGGGCCGGGTGGGGTCAAGCGGCGGTGGTGGTATAAGGTCAGGCGGTAGTGGTAGAAGGTCAGGCATAGGACAGGCTTTGTTAACGCACTGCAATCATCTAACCTCAAATATGCAATTTAATTGCCTTTGTTGGTAGTGGATGATTCAATTGACAGTACATGTATACACCCGTAATTTACTTTGTGAAAGCCATCAATATATCGGATGTAGGTTCGGGCAGACAAAGAGAAGAAAGAATGCGGTTTCATTGCGGTAGAGGCGCGAAGTTGAAATGTTGGTAATGAGAAATCGAAATTTACCTTTTTTCACAAAAGTCAACAAAGGAAGTGGAGTTTGTGGTTTCGCACATAGGATAGTGTGTACTTTTCTGAAAAAGAAGATTTGATTATGGTTGCATGACGAATATTATTTGAATGTACCGGTAGTCCATAGATGTACAATGTAATTTTAAATCTGCGATTTATTTCATACAGGGATGCAACAATGTGACAATCGATAATGCACAACAAAGAAACAAGCATGTACATACTGATACAATTTCACTGTGACCCCCATGTAACCACTTCAGCGTCCACTACATCGGGACCTCCTCTATGACCAACACTAAGAGTCCACCACCAGGTTACCTTTACTGTCAATTGACCTCTGCTGCCATTACCTCAATACGTAATCTCTTCTATCACTACCACAACGTGACATCCAACGTAACAACCACCGTATGACATCCACTGAGATCATAATCATCACGTGACCTCTACTGTAGCCACAACTACGAGACCGATATTTAACCATCATCACGTGACCTCCACTGTTACCACCACAACGTGACATCAACCACCAAATAACCTCCAGTGACCATCAAAGAGAACACAACCACGTGACCTTCACTCTGACCGCGACCACTTGACCTCTGGGGGACACCACCACGTGACCTCTAGTGGGGGTCACCGCCACGTGACCTCCACCGAGACCACAACCACGTGACCTTCACTGAGACCACCACCACGTGACCTCCACTGAGACCAACACCACGTGACCTCCACTGAGACCAACATCACGTGACCTCCACTGAGACCAACACCACGTGACCTCCACTGAGACCGACACCACGTGACCTCTAGTGAGACCGCCATCACGTGATCTCCACTGAGACTACCACCACGTTACCTCCACTGAGACCAACACCACGTGACCTCCACTGAGACCACCATAACGTGACCTCCACTGAGACCAACACCACGTGACCTCCACTGAGACTTCCACCACGTGACCTCCACTGTGACCACCACCGAGTGACCTCCACTGAGACCAACACCACGTGTTCTTTACTGAGACCACCATCACGTGACCTGCACTGAGACCAACACCACGTGACCTCCACTGAGAACAACATAACGTGACTTCCTCTTGGTCTACCACCACGTGACCTCCTCCGGGTCTACGACCACGTGACCTCCTCTGGGTCTACCACCACGTGACCACCACTGATACAACCACCACGTGACGTCCACTGGTACAACCACCAAGTGACCTCCACTAAGGCCACCACCACGTCACATCCACTGATACAACAACCACGTGACGTCCACTGATACAACCACCACGTGACCTCCACTTGGGCCACCACTACGTGACCTCCACTAGGTCCACCACCACGTGACCGCCACTAGGGCCACCACAACGTGACCTCCACAAGGGCAACCATAAAGTGACATACACTGTGAACATCAACGCGTGACCCCCTAAAGAGTCCACCACTAGATAACCTCTATTGTCTCTACTACCAAGTGACCTACTCATGCTCTACCACCATAACGTGACCTCCCCCGAGACCACCATAACGTGACCTCCCCCGAGACCACCATAACGTGACCTCCCCCGAGGCAACCATCACGTGACCAACACAAGGACCGCCTAAGATTCACATACATTGTACAGCGATATTGCCGACAGTAAATATGCAGCATTAGCTGTTTTCGTTCTTCCTGCATTGCATGAATGGCGCATTGTTTTTGACTAACGAGCGAGAAGGCAATCGAATAATCAAAATCCTTAATTGCCAATTATAATCCCGGACAGCCGTGTGGTATTTGTCAATAAACACGAACTGGTAACCTTGAGCTTTGTCATAACCAAAAACATTTCTTTTGACTGTTTATTTTTAAGATGATACCGGAAATAGATGATACCGGAAATTGATAAGACAGCATCTAAACGTACTGATGGATAGGGGACATGTTCAAACACTTCTCCGAACAACGTCAGCATTGGCGGGATGAGAAAAGTAGTTGGGTCGTGTTCTGAGCAAACTGGGCATAATGCATGTGCGTAAAGTGTCGTCCCAGATTAGCCTGTGCAGTCCGCACAGGCTAATCAGGGACGACACTTTCCGCTTACATTAGAATTTTGCTAAGAAGAGACTTCATTTAAACGAACAATGTCATAAAAGCGGAAAGTGTCGTCCCTAATTAGCCTATGGGGACTGCACAGGCTGATCTGGGACGACACTTTACGCACATGCATTTTGTCCAGTTTTCTCAGATCGAGGCTCAGTTGACAATCATGACAACGCTAACAACGTGCGCCTGACAAAGGTATGTAGTGCATACATGAAGATAGCTATTTGTGGTAGAAAGCAAGCATCTCGGGGGGNGGGGGGGGGGGAATGCATCATTCATCACAAGATACTTCTGTTTTGTTTTTGCAGAATCTCCGCATCTTACTCATAAATCCATTACGATATAGATGCAGTATATATTCGTTCTGGCAATTAATTTAGGTGTAATAGACTTAATATACTTATACTTATTGCTAATTATGTTTAATAGTCAATGTACAATTAAGTTGTTATATATAATCGCATAATTTCAACGAAAATATATATTTACGAAAAAACAATCCTTTTCACCAAAACTAGTACGGTAAACAAATGTTTCCATTCCGCAGATGGCAAAGACTTTAATGTGACTTTCCCGCGGGTTTATCTCACGGTGGTACAAGTTTGTGATGTTACGACGATCAGGCGCTCATTCATAACCCGTAACCGAGTTTTCTTTCTTACATTTCGTGAGTTGTATTAATAACACGCGTGCTGTTTGTTATCAGATGCTCTAGCGCATATCATGACGGGACCACGTGCTTGTACCGTGTTGTACGGGCCCAATATATATGAGCCTCGCTCTGAGAAAATGGGGTTTAATGCATGTGCGTAAAGTGTCGTCCCAGATTAGCCAGCGTAGTACGCACAGGCTTATCAGGGACGACACTTTCCGCGTTTATGATAGTTGGCGTTTAACGAAAGTCTCTGCTCAGCAAAAATCCAGTTAAGGCGGAAAGTGTCGTCCCTGATTGGCCTGTGCAGTCTGCATAGGCTAATCTGGGACGACACTTTACGCACATGCATTAAATCACCTCTTCTTAGAGCGAGGTTCATTTGATAACATGCAGTTATTGAAAGAAAACTAATTTGCTGTGGTTCTGTTTCATTATATTAACGTGCACGTGAAGAAATACATTTTAGATGTCAACTCCAAGCCACCGTATGCATTCCAGCGCAATATTCAGTATTTCAATTTAAATATGCAATCTAAATTGGTTAAATTGCACTGCGTTTACATTGCCCCATATTATGATGCCCAGACTTTATCGTAAATGACTGGTAATGGAATGCGCAAATTAGCAGTTTTTAAATGTTTATGATATTGCCCCAGTCAGGCTCAGTCTATAGACATAATGTATTTCATCAACGCTGTTTGTTGTTTGCGCAAACGTTTATATAAGATCCTCGCTCTGTGAAAAGAGGGTTCAATGCATGTGCGTTAAGTGCCGTCCCAGATTAGCCTGTGCAGTCCGCTTATCAGGGACGACGCTTTCCACCACACATCGATTTTCGTCAAAAAGAGTCTTCCTTTAAACGAGAAATACAATACAAGCGGAAAGTGTCGTCCCTGATTAGCCTGACGACACGTTACGCACTAACATTAAACCCCATATCTCAGAGCGCGTCTCATATGAATCTCGCGGAAACAGCCACGGTACAGTATCATGTTCTGATGTGGTTGATCTATAAACGATTGCTCGCAACAACTGCCGCGTGGCATTTCAATAATTAAACAGCAGTGTCATTCAGCATTGAAGAGGTGCAGACACATTCACCAGCAATCTCCACGTAGGGTTGTCGATCCATGCTCTCACATACAACCTCTGCCATCACAAGAAAATCCTACCAGATTTGGTAGGATGTTTTGTTTTTTTTGTAAAAGTATTATATTATGAAAAAGAGTATCATTTTCTTTTATATCTTGAAAAAAGTATATACGTTAAGGTTCAAAATTAAAAAATAAATTACTAAAATTAAAAAAGTATAAAATACTGTTTACAAATTTAAAAATAACCGTTGTTACTGTAAGACGCCATTATTGTACCACGTGGCTCGGCTATTATGACGTAGTTGGTTATTACGGCAGGGATTTAAGATCATTATATATATGATACTTTCTTCCGGTTAAACTTCCACAAAGGAAACATTTCCCCGAACACATACTTTGTGGGCGTATACACATTGTTATCTATGCCGTTGATACTGTAAGACGCCATTAGTGTATTACGTGGCTCGACAATCATCACGTGGTTGTGTATGACGGCATGGATTTGATCCAGCTATGCTGGTTCCAGTCAAATCTCTGCGCGGAGGTTGATTCAACAGACGTTCATTTCCCCCCCCCCCCCCCCCCNATCACCCTTACTTCCAGAGTTACCATTTAATTGCTTTAAAAAGATAGTATTAGAGAAGTTACTGAAGTTGTATAGAACTTAAACAAAAGGCTTTATGTAAAATACGTCACGAACGAATTTAGTCGAATTACCATGAATGCCATGGCTAGCTGAATGAACGTACGTGTGACCTACGGGAAAGCATTGAAGCGAATCTAAGCGCTCCTATCAACATCACCAATCCTGCAAAGATGAAAGCAATAGGGGTGCATTTTGGAAAAAAAGGAATCCTCTCTTGTTGTTTAGGGTGCGTCCCCGTAACCTAGCCAATTTTAAACACGATATGTGATAAATCTTAAATATCTTGAGGTATTAAGGAACAAATGATTAAATGGTAAAAAAAAGCATACATGTATCTTAAAATGCGCGCAGATATTTGAAGTCACGTTGCTTTTTAATTACGAAATAATATGAACTAAAACCACACTTTATCTTCGACGCTACGACAGCTGTTCAATACAAAAGGTTATTGCGTCTAACGTGATGACGTCACTACAACTGCGGCTGCACTCAACCAAATGTGCATTGTGTCATCTTCTGTACATCCCAAGCCATCCCATTAATCGATTAATAATTAATGACAAATAAAACAGGCAGGCCGCCGCGCTCTATATTGCATGTGTTGCCGTTCATTGATTAGACCTGCAAATATAACTGGGCATGGACTACTTTGTTGCATTGGATCACTGCGCACGGTGATCAATATTGCATACATGTGTTACTGTTCATTCATAAGACCTGCAGCGTTTACTACGCATGAACTACTTTATTGCATTAAATCACTGCGCATGAACTACTTTCTTGTACTCGATCACTGCTGCCATATCGCGCAATTGTTTCCGATCGATTTCTTTAAAGAAACAATGTCCTACAGGAATCATACCGAATCATATCATTTCCAAAGAAAAATCATATTAATCGAGCTAAGTTTACATGGTTATGGCTGTGTGTATATTTGTCAAACATGTATAAAGTCATTATACAACATTATTGAAACAACGTGAATCTAATGTATAGAAATTGTAACGTTAACATACCGGTTATGTTGTTTTATTATTTTAATAGTTTGATTTATATTTTGCAGAACTCGAAATCTTTGTTTATAGACCGCAAAACAACGCGAAATTGCGTGATAATGATGATGATTACAACGACGACGAAGATAAAGAAGTGGACGAAGATTGTCTGAGCTCAGTACATCATTTTGACCTTGAAGAAGTCTGGCAGTGCACAAACAAGTTCGTGGATTACATATCTAAAAGCATTCCATTCACAAAGGATGAATCATGATTAAATCGGTTTTAAACATTTAGCAAAACCACAGAAATTCCCGCCAAGTCTTGTGTTTTACCCAGTTTGCGGGTTACCGCACTGGGCGACATATGTTTTTTGTCCGCTTTTTGTCCGCATGACATAAAGGTGGGTTTGCTTCATAGGGATTGGCATAAGCTGCCTCACAGGTCTATGTCCGAAATATTCAAATTGTGGCTATGTTTGACCGCAAACAGGTGTAAACAACAATGTAATATATTGAATAGTTTGTATGCATAGTGTTATCGAGTGCAATATGAGAGAATTGCAAGCATTTTATTACAGTGCAATGATTTTAACATACACAAATTACACATCTGTCTAATCGTTAAGATAAGTGTAAATCATGCTTTATTACTGTACTACACAGTAAACACACATACTTTGAATTGACAGTATACAGGGGTATTTTTTAGTCCGAGTTTGTTTGTCTACTGACGTTGGTTGTTGAGACTACGTAGTGTGTGTAAAATATTCATTCTCACAGAATGTGTGCTTTTGCACACACAAAAGCAATGACCTTGAAAAGAGCTCTTTCGTATCTGAAACATTTGAGTCGGGCTCTGGTAAAACGGAACTTAATGCATGTGCATAAAGTGTCGTCCAGATGATCCTGTGATAATCGAGGACGACATTTTCCGCGATAGGATATTTTTTGTTTAAAGTAAGTTTCTTCTTAGCGAAAATCCATGTTCGACGGAAAGTGTCGTCCCTGATTAGTCTGTGCGGACTGCACATGCTAATCTGGGACGACATTTTACGCACATGCACAAAGTCCCGTTTTCATGGAGCGCGGATCATTTACATTGTTAGCAAACACACATTTGCAATGTATGTCCCTTTAAGACTAGAGTACGTTTGCCATCATTGGTATGTTTGTATGTAGGCGTGTAAATAACATAGCCGGCTTTCAGCCCGATCGACAAAATACGAGCTCAACACAAGTTGTATCGTATCAATGCAAATATTTTGTAAATGTATATTATTTATTTAGCAGGATTTCAGAGACAAAACTCAGCTGAAATGATTTGAGTAATAATGGCATGTGATACATAATATACACACATAAGCCATTGTACAGTATCATGTTTATCATATTCTTGCGTGCTGATCTATCAAAGATTGTTCGAAAGGCATTTCAATAATTAAACAGCAGTGCCATTCAGTCTTGAAGAGGTGCAGACGCATTCACCAGACGGTCATTTCCCGCTGCAGACCCCCCCCCACACACACACATTTTCCACGCTTCTGATACTGACAAAGAGGTGTCACTCTTACTTCCAGAGTTGCCGTGCCTTTGTTGTATAAAAGTAGTATTATTGAAGTTAATGAAGTTTTATAGAACTAAAAAAGTCGTCTTTATGGAAAAACGTCATGAAACACATGCGGTTCCACCCTGTCATGAATACCATGGCTAGTGAATGAACGTACGTGTGACCTACGTCCAAGCATTGAAGCAAATCTAAGCACTCCTATAAACATCACCAATCCTACAAAGCTGAAAGCAATAGGGGTGCATTTTGGAAAAAGTAATCCTCTCTAGTTGTTTAGGGTGCGTCCCCGTTACCTAACCAATTTTCAACACGATATGTGATAAATTTAAAACATGTTTGGGGCATTTTGGTACAATGGTTAAAATGGTAAAAAAAGCATACATGTATCTTAAAAATGCGTGCAGGTATTTGAACTCACGTTGCTTTTTAATAACGAAATAAAAGAAACTAAAACACAATTTATCTTCGACGCTACCACATCTGTTCAAACCAAAAGGTTATTGCGTCTAACGTGATGACGTCACTATAGCTGCTGCGGCTGCAATCAACCAAATCTGCATTGTGTCATATTCTGCCCATCCCAAGGTATCCCATTAATCGATTAATAATTAATGACAAATAAAACAGGCCAGTCTCCGCGCTGTGATCAATATTGCATGTGTTGCTGTTCATTGATGAAAACTGCAAATATAACTACGCATGGACTACTTTGTTGCATTAGATCACTGCGCACGGTGATCAATATTGCACACAAGTGTTACTGTTCATTCATAAGACCTGCATCGTTTACTACGCATCAACTACTTTATTGCATTAGATCACTGCGTATGAACTTCCTTCTTGTACTCGACCACTGCTGCCATATCGCGCAATTGTTTCAGATCGATTTCTTTAAAGAAACAATGTCCTGCAGGAATCATACCGAATCCTAGCATTTCCAAAGAAAATCATATAAATCGAGCTTATTTTACATGGTTATGACTGTTTGTATATTTGTCAAACATATACAAAAGTCATTAATCAACATTATTGAAACAATATCAATCAACTGTAAAGAAATTGCAACGTTACCGGTAATGTTGGTTTATTATTTTAATGGTTTAATTAATATTTTGCAGAACTCGAAATCTTTGTTTACAGACCAAAACACAACGCAACCTTGCATGTTAATTATGGTGATGACAACGACGACGAAGACAAAGAAGTGGACGAAGATTGTCTGAGCTCAGTACATCATTTTGACCTTGAAGAAGTCGGGCAGTGCACAAACAATTTCGTGGTTTAAGATCTGAAAGCATTCCATTCACAAAAGATAAAAAATGATTAAATCGGTTTTAAACATTTAGCAAAACCGCAGAAATTACCGTCAATTCTTGTTTATTGCATAGTGTGCGGGTTACCACACTGTACGACATATGCTTTTTGTCCGCTTTTTGTCCGCATGACATAAAGGTGGGTTCGCTTCATAGGGATTGGCATAAGCTGCCTGACAGGTCTTAGCCCAAAATATTCAAATTGTAGCTTTGTTTGACCGCAAACAGGTGCAAATATAAAGTTATTTTTGAATAGTTTGTATGCATAGTGTTTTCTAGTGCAATACGAGAGAATTGCAAGCATTTTATTACAGTGCAATGATTTTAACGTACACAAATTACACATCTGTCTTATCGTTAAGATAAGTGTAAATCATGCTTTATTACTGTACTACACAGTAAACACACATACTTTGAATTGACAGTATACAGGGGTATTTTTTAGTCCGAGTTTGTTTGTCTATTGACGTTGGTTGATGAGACTACGTAGTGTGTGTAAAATATTCATTCTCACAGAATGTGTGCTTTGCACACAAAAAACAATGACCTTGAAAAGAGCTCTTTCGTATCTGAAACATTTAAGTCGAGCTCTGGTAAAACGGAACTTACTGCATGTGCATAAAGTGTCGTCCAGATGATCATGTGCTAAACGAGGACGACACTTTCCGCGTTTAGGATATTTTTTGTTTAAAGGAAGTCTCTTCTTAGCGAAAATCCATTTTCGACGGACAGTGTCGTCCCTGATTAGTCTGTGCGGCTGCACATTCTAATCTGGGACGACATTTTACGCACATGCAGAAAGTCCCGTTTTTTGGAGGGCGTATTATTTACAATGCTAGAAAAGACACACTTACAACGTATGTCGCTTTAAGACTAGAGTACTTTTGCCATGTTTGGTATGTTTGTATGAAGGCGTGTAGATAACATAGACGGCTTCGACAAAATAGCAGCTCAACACAAGTTGTAACGTATCAATTGGAACTATTTTGTAAATGTATAGTATTTATTTAGCAGTATTTCACAGACAAAAATCAGCTGAAATGATTTGAGTAAGAATTGCATATGAAGCATAATATACGCACATAAGCCATTGTACAGTATCATGTTTATCGTCTTCTTACGTTCTGATCTATCAAAGATTGCTCGCGATGCATTTAATAATTAAACAGCATGTCATTCAGCCTTGAAGAGGTGCAGACTCATTCACCAGACGATCATTTTCCGCCGCAGACCTCCCCCATCTACATCCGATTCAGACAAAGAGTTGTCACCCTTACTTCCAGAGTTGCCGTTCCTCTGTTGTATAAAAGAAGTATATTGAAGTTAATGAAGTTTTATAGAAAATAAACATCAGGATTTATGTAAATAACGTCATGAAACGCATTCAGTAGAACCCTGTCATGAATACCATGTCTAGTGAATGAACATACGTGTGACCTACGGGAAAGCATTGAAGCAAATCTAAGCACTCCTATCAACATCACCAATCCTACACAGCTGAAAGCAATAGGGGAGCTTTTTGCAAAACAGAAATCCTCTCTAGTTGTTTAGGCTGCGTCCCACTTACCTAACAAATATTTTCAACAGATATGTTATAAATTTAATACATGTTTGAGGTATTACGGTACAAATGGTTAAAAGGTAAATAAAATGAAAATAATGTAAAATGCGAGCATGTATTTGAATTCACGTTGCTTTTTAATTCTGAAATAATATAAACTTAAACCACACGTTATCGTTGACGCCACCACATCTGTTAAAACCAAAAGGTTATTGCGTCTAACGTGATGACGTCACCATAGCTGCGGCTGCACTCAACCAAATGTGCATTGTGTCACCTTCTGCCCATCCATAGCCATCCCATTAATTGATGAATAATTAATGACAAATAAAACAGGCCAGCCTCCGCGCTGTGATCAATATTGCGTGTGTTACTGTTCATTCATAAGACCTGCAGCGTTTACTACGCATGAACTACTTTATTGCATTAGATCACTGCGCATGAACTACTTTCTTGTACTCGATCACTGCTGCCATATGGCGCAATTGTTTCAGATCGATTTCTTTAAAGAAACAATGTCCAGTAGGAATCATTCCGAATCATATCATTTTCAAAGAAAATCTTATTAATCGAGCTAAGTTTACATGGTTATGGCTGTTTGAATATTTGTGAAACATGTATAAAGTCATTATACAACATTATTGAAACAACGTAAATCAAATGTATAAAGATTGTAACGTTAACATACCGGTAATGTTGTTTTATTATTTTAATAGTTTGATTTATATTTTGCCGAACTCGAAATCTGTGTTTATAAAGACCGCAAAACAACGCAGAATTGCATGATAATGATGACGATGAAAAAAACGACGACAAAGACAAAGAAGACAAAGAAGTAGAAGTAGATTGTCTAGATCATTTGATTAATTCGACCTTGAACAAGTCAGGCAGTACACAAACAAGTTCGTGGTTAAAGATCTGAAAGCATTCACAAAAGATGAAAAATGATTAAATCTGTTTTAAACATTTAGCAAAACCACAGAAATTCCCGCCAATTCTTGTTTATTACCCAGTTTGTGGGTTACCGCACTGTACGACATATGCTTTTTGTCCGCATGACATAAAGGTGGGTTCGCATCAGGGATTGGCATAAGCTGCCTGACAGGTCTAAGCCAGAAATATTCAAATTGTGGCTATGTTTGACCGCAAAAAGGTGTAAACAACAAAGTTATATCTTGAATATTAATTATGCATAGTGATGTATGGATTCCCGAGTTAACTCTTTCAGTGCTGGAACCGAATTTTGAAGTCCTTTGCAAACATTTTGGATCCAGATGAGACGCCACAGAACGTGGCGTTTCATCAGGATCCAAACTGTTTGCTATTCTGATAGAATTCTTTGAAAAAAAATCGAAGAAAATGCTAATTTTAGAAATTCAGCAGACGACATTTTAGCAGACGACAAATTTCCCAGCATGCAAAGGGTTAAGTGCACAACTGCAACTTGAGCGAATTGCATTTTATTATAGTGCAAGGAATTTCAAATGCATGTCTAATCATTAAGATAAGTGTAAATCATGTTATATTATTTTGGTATACAGTAAGCATAGATACTTTGAATTGACAGTGCACAGGGGCATTTTGGGGTCCGAGTTCGTTTTCATAATGACATTTGTTGGTGTCAGAGACTACGTAGTGCGTGTAAAATATTCATTCTCGCAGAATGTGTGCTTTGCTAAAACTATCAATAACCTTGGAAAGAGCTCTTTCGTATCTTAAACATTTGAGCCGGGCTCTGGTAAAACGGGGCTTAATGCATGTGCGTAAACTGTCGTCCTAGATTAGCCTGTGCAGTCCGCACTGGCTAATCAGGTACGACACTTTCCGCTTTAAAGTATTTTTTGTTTAAAGGAAGTCTCTTCCTAGCAAAAATCCATTTTAGGCGGAACGTGTCGTCCCTGATTAGTCTGTGCGGACTGCACAGGCTTATCTGGGACGACACTTAACGCACATGCATTACACCACGTTTTCCCATAGCGAGGCTCATTTTAATAAACGATTTTAGCAAACACATATTTGCTACGTGTGTCCCTTTAACTCTTAAGTACTTTTTTCCGTATTGGTATGTTTTGTAGGCGTTTGAATAACATAGTCGGATTTAAACCTCATCGACAAAATAAAAATTAAACACAAGTTACAACGCATTAATGGAAGCTTGTTAATGTATAGTATTTATTAAGCCGGATTTCAGAGACAAAAATCAGCTGAAATGATTTGATTAATAATTACATGTGATACATTATATACAAAAATATTGGAGATTATACGAAGTAAATTTTGAACGCATCAGAAATTCTTTATTTCTATTTCCTGATTATTTTTTTTTAACCCAAACATTTTCATTTTGTTGTGTAAATTTTGTTTATTATGCGTAATAATTATCTCGGAATAATTAATAAGCTAAACAACTATAGTTTATTCGAAAAACGGCGACATAATTTCTTACTTGTATTTGTGTTCGGAAAGTTTGTGGAATATTGAATATACGTGTTATTAGATTAAAATATCCACCCATTGGAATCACCGTAGAATGTACAGAGGTAACATTGGTTTAGGTAAAACAAACTTGCTGGGTACGAAACTCGTCAGTGCGAAGTCATCCGAACGCATTTAAAATTCGGTCGCCATCTTTTGTTTGCAACAAGTGTGAAACCGGTGCAATGAAGGTGTGTTTGTGGTTATGTGACGTGAAACCTTATTATGCATTTTGTCTTCGGAGGGAGTGGCTTTTAATGTTGCCAGGGCAACCGCCAGTTGGCTCCAGAACCACGAGCTGGTGTCTTCTGCCGCGGCTTCACTTCTACCTTGGAAAGATGGACGCCCGCCGCATCCAGGTATGGCCTTCCGGCTTTTCTATTTTCAATGTTGAAATGCATCACTAATATTTATCAATTATTTTTATCCAACAATACTACTTTGTACAAATTGGAGTGTTTTAGCTGTAGTTGCAACAAGTTCATCAAAAATTATTTTCTATAAGCTATTAAAAGGAAGCGCAATATTTTGCACGACGAAAATATAATTATTATCAGCAATTACCGGGTTTGTCGTAGAACATGTAAGGTCTGCTTTACTTGATGTAATGTTTCTGTTTTATCCAGATTTGTGATTTTACTTTAAAAAAAAACATGGTAGATTTTGTGCTTGTGAACTTAAAGCATGTTGTAATTTGTTATGACAAAATGTAAGATGAAGTACGTGTCGCGTGGAAGTTTTCGATGNTCGCTCAACTGACCAGCACATCGCTGATGAAGACTGTGTGATATAGTCGAAATATTCAAGTAAATTCAAATTTTGCTTTCAGTTATGGAATTTATTGACTCATATTGAAAATGTTATTTAGATTTATTTATAGTTTTTATTTAGACTACATTTCTCATACCGAACAGAACAGAAACAGAACAGAAATTTTATTACACAAAAAACTTTGCAGCTTCCAAAATGATAATACAAAATGCGTGAATAAAGTTAGTGGTTTTTGTCGAAATATTATAATCTGGTAATGGTTGAACTTGACATATATTTAAACAAAAATGATAAATAAGTATGCGTTTTAGTATGTCGTAATAAATAAAATTGTGTGACAATACTGGCACCCAAAACCCACAGCAGATATTTGCTATTGCAGTGAGTATAAATGAGAATGATAAAATGTAATGTAATTGCTAAAAAGAATAGATTTTTGCACTACCTATATAAATAATTGGACGAATATACCGTTATTTGCTTAAACGTGAAAATATCAAATGTAGTTTTTTGTGTGTGTTACATTTGTGTATATAACCATTTTTAAAACGATTTGTGGTTTAAGCAAAGACTTGGTTCCTCTAGTATTCATATGTTTTGCATATCGTATCACATTAGGGTTATGGAATTTCATTTTTTTTTTTATCCAAAAGGTGCATTCCTTACCACATTGTTGTGACAAAATGAACACAAAACAGTTTCTCTGTATGTATTATATATGCGTTATTTCATTTTGTATGGCCAATTTCGCAAGAATTTCAAGATTGTTCAAATGGTTATAAATGTAAATACTATCAGTCTTTAAACAGTTTTCAATTCTATAAATGTCACATTTTCCCTTTTCTTTTTAATTTCAGTCATGTGAAGGGACTTGTTCATTGATTTTCTTATTTTTGAAAACTCTCATTATAACAAATCTATAATGTTTTGAATAGTCTGAACTAATTTTAAAAAAATCATGAAGAAGAAATAATAAAACATATTGCCTTCCACGGGATTCGAGCCCCGGACCGTTTGAAGCATAAGACAGAGCGCTATCACTAACACTTTACTCTTTAATAGAATTCTCGTATTTTCAAAATAACCGAGAAAAAAGCGGTACACACGATATATATTTGTTCCCAATGTTTAATGATGAATATCAATTAATTAACTAATAATTATAACACGTTTCTTGGTCGGGAGTGCTCTGTTTTACATTCTTTATTAAACCTATGCAAATTATTTTGAAATTCGTCAACTGTGAACAAGTCCTTTTAAATCTCTGATGGTCTCTGTTGGTCTGAATCTAAATGCATCTGCAGCAAGGGGTGGCGTCAGAGATTACAGGCCCTGATTGACCTGAAGACCCCAGTATTCGGATATGGCGTTAAAGGGACTTGTTCACGTTTTGGTAAATTGACATAATTGAACCAAATTGTTTCAGATCTGCAAATTCTCGTTGCAGTTATGATATTTGCGAGGAAACAGTGATACTGAACATTTACCATGCTCTAACACAAATTCTTTCTTTAATTTTTCTTCTTGTTTTATACTGGAGCTTTTAAGTTGCAATGTTTACATTTATCAATTTAAAGCATTTAACGAAAAACTTCAAAACATACCAAAATCTGTGAAGAAGTCCCTTTAAATTACATTTGAAACTGTTGAGCAGTTCGATTGTATTGTTCCAAAACGGACTTGAAGAAAATATACAACAAAAGCTAAGAAAGATTTTTAATTATTTCACACAACATTTAACAGGAAAAGGCCAGAGTATTCGGATATGGCGTTAAATTACATTTGAACCAGTTGCAGCTTGTAAAACATAAACATAAAAGAGCATACACATTATACATAGGTGTACTGTGTCATGATAGTTTAACAAACTTGAATATTGTTAGTCAACGACTGTCTCAAACTTTGTGTTCGTTACAATAAAAAGTCAATTAAATCATTTCAAAGCGGACGTGCGGAAATAGGAAAATATACAACAGTAGTTAAGAAAGATGTTTAATCATTTCNTGACATTTTACTGGATGCGTTTAATTTTTTTAATGGTATGAAGCATTTTCATCAATTCAATAGGAATAGTTCTATAAACATGACAAATTATTTTTAAATTATAAATTTTCAAGATATTTTGATGCAATTCAGCGGACACATTATATTGTCGGCCACAGTATAAAGCTGTGAATATATTCATTCAGGATCAGGTACTTTAATGTTATCATAAATCTTTATTTCCATTTCATTATTTTATTACTCTAGAACATCTGTCATTTGTCATTTAAGGGCTCCAACACTTTTGAGACACTTAATACATTCGGAGAGAGTGAACCTACAATTATGTTGGTGTGATATTAACATTCCATTACATTACATAAATGATTATTTACATTGACAGAAACATTAAAAGGACATAAATGAACCCAGGTTGTGTTAAGTAAATAAATTATGTATTTCATTTAAACACAACAGCAAGCAATAGAAGTGTAATTGATGTTATACAAAATGTATCATTAAGCATTAACCTAGAAAAACCAAAATGAACTAGAGTTTACTGATTGCATTGAGAGTGACATTATCTGGAAACATTACCCTATCTAAATTAACTCAAATAGCAGTAGCCTATCTAAATTAACTCAAATAGCAGTAAAACCTGATGCAAAGTTATTTAAACTAATAACCAGGATATCCATTGTCTGAAGGGAAATAAAATGTATTGTTAAGGTGTAAATGGCCATTGGCCAATGGTAAATGGATCCACTTTTGAGGAAAAAAAGCACAAATGACAAACAGTAGCGAAAACAGTTCAAATCGAGGTCAAAGGGACAAACTATTTCTCTATGAAACAAGAGCGGTGCCAAGATAGCACACTCAAATATTCTTCTGCTTTGATATTGTAATGTACATTTTCTGTCTATCACCTGATATAATGACTGTGAATACAAATTTGATGATAAATATTTGGAATAGTTACAAAGTTAGTTATATGCAATTTAGATAATGTCTCCATCCAAAATCTTGTTAATGAGCAGAGACTGTTTCATGATTTTAAGTAACTGTTTCCCAATTTTAAGTAACACTGACCTTAATTCACCTTTATCTGACTGGCCCCAAATGCAATCCCAGGCTAGGTCTGCATGTATGCTAGTTACACACCAAATTTCAGCACTAAAGGCCCAGTCTCACTATCACATTTTGCGATGCCGATGGGCTACACCGGCAATAGTGAGACTTGGGCTTAAGCAAAGTCAAATTATTTCATGGAAACATTTTTTTGTATTTTAAGAAAGAGTGACCTTGACCTGACTGGCTCCAAATGCAAAAGGCTTGGTCTGCATGGACGCTACCTACACACAAAAATACATACGGAATATTACGCTAGTCAATTGTTCCAAGAATTTGTATCCGTCGAGTGGCTTGTGTGATGACGTATCACACGAGAGGCGGAGCCACGAGTGTGATGCGAAATAGCGCAAGCCACGAGACGGATACAAACTCTTGGAACAATTGACTAGCGTAATATTCCTTTTATATATATACAACAACTAACAAAAACAGTTAACAATTGTTTTTTTTTTTGCTTTAACAAAACTGACAAAACAATGACTTAAACGGAATGCCATAGTTTATGAATGACGCGTATGAATACAGTTTATGTAAATTAACGTGTAAACATTTGAACCGGGAATACACAGGTTTCAATCGAGTGGCAGATGTTTCCACCCCAAGACGTTTCCTCCCCAGACGTTTCCTCCCTAGACGTTTCACCCCCAAAAATGGGGGTGAAACGTCTGCATAATATGTTAATGTATATTAGCAGTAGTTATTTGTAATAAAGTGAAAACAAAATTACTTTATCGATTAGTCTTGGGGGGGAAACATCTGGAAACCTTTCAATCTTCGAGTGTTGAAAGCACATTTTGTTGGATTAACCAGCTGGATTTATAATTCACCAACAGTTAATCGCTGTCACTTTCTACTATGCGTATTCTCTTGCGTTTCTTCAATGGAGAGTGTGCATAGTAGTTGTTGATGGTAACGTTACACCGGAATAATTGTGCACTTTGGAGATTTGTTGAATCATGTGTGGGAATCATCAATGGTGGCGTTGGATGTGTTTGTGTTGCTGCTGGCCAATTTCAACAGCCGTTTCAAAAAGTTCATTTTCACAAAATCAATTGTCAATCAAATAAAAAATACCAATCGATGACCATTCCGCTTTCACGGTCGAAAATTAGGCCATATTTACTCTCCGAAGAAACTGCAGACGGTGTAACTAATAATAGACATAGGGGTTTCCTGTACCGGGTTTCCTATTTTCGGTGCGCGTAATGTGACGTCATTAAATTGGTCGAAGAAAGTAGTCCAGCTAGTATGGTAATACGGAATCGGAAACAGCGAGTAGCGTAATACGGATTTATTTCAATGATTGATACAACCTGTATTTTATTAAAAGCATGAAACAGGTATATAATAAAGCAATATACCTCCATCCAAACATAAGTTATTGACAGAATCCATTGGTCTATTTTTAGTAACAGTGACTTTTACCTGTAATGGCCAAAATTCAAACATATGCTGGATGAGCATGTATGCTACAAACATACAAAATTACATCAAAATATGCAGGG
This sequence comes from Dreissena rostriformis, assembly GCA_007657795.1. Classification (NCBI taxonomy): domain Eukaryota; kingdom Metazoa; phylum Mollusca; class Bivalvia; order Myida; family Dreissenidae; genus Dreissena; species Dreissena rostriformis. The sequence continues at coordinate 46,354 of VMBQ01002629.1, forward strand.
TCCCTATGCAGGCTTGCTAAACCCAACTTTTCATGAAGGGTGGTCAATGCAAATTAAATTTATTGATTAGCAAACCGAATAACCTATAAGAATTAAAGGGGCATTATTCTGCTAAATTGCAGATGAGAGTTATGTTCCCCAGTCAGTGACAGTATGTAATGACTTCTTAGGAATACATTTCTACTTGAATTAGAGAGCAGAAACCATGCTTAATGTTTAAAACGCACTAAGTGACCCCTTGACCTAGTTTTTGACCCGGCATGACCTATGTTCGAACTTGGCGTAGACATCATCTAGATACAACTTTTGGTCAAGTTTGGTGAAGATCAGATGAAAACTACTTGAATTAGAGAGCGGACACCATGCTGAATGTTTAAAATGCACTACATGACCCCGTGACCTAGTTTTTGACCCATCTCCAAACTTGGCCTAGACATCATCAAAATACAACTTCTGACCAAGTTTGGTGAAGATCGGATGAAAACTACTTGAATTAGAGAGCGGACACAAAAAGTGTGATGGACGGACAGACAGACAGACTGACCGACCGAAAGACAGTGCGAAAACTATATGCCTCCTGTTGGGGGCATAAACATACAGGTAATCAAATGCTGACTGTCAATTTCCTAAAAATCATGGAAAGCACAAACAAAAACCGCCGTAACAAGTGTAGCATATCACAACTAATGAACTAGGGTAAAAGACACAATGGTGATTGTTTTAAATGCACTTAGTGACCCTGTAACCTATTTTTTGACCTGGCATGACCCATATTTAAACTTGACCTATATATCATCTAGACACAACTTCTGACCAAATTTGGTGAAAATCGGATGAAAACTACTTCAATTAGAGAGCGGACACCATGCTAAATGCTTGAAATGTATTAAGTGACCTCATGACCTAGTTTTTTTCCGGCATGACCCATATTTAAACTTGACCTATATATCATCTAGACACAACTTCTGACCAAATTTGGTGAAGATGGGATGAAAACTACTTCAATTAGAGAGCAGACACCATGCNGGGTGCATTAATTGACCCTTTTTCACCCTGAAATCAGTCGACTGGTAAAAAAAAAAGAAAAAAAAAGAAAGAAAAAACCTACCTACCCTCCTACATTTTTCTGGCCATGTTCCCTGAACCAAGACTATTTTTTTGTTTGGCCTAATACTCTCATTTTACTGTTACCCACTTAAACATACGTATATTTACTGCAAGTGATTATCTTCTTTTTACGACTTTCAATCAGTACAATTATAAATACGTAGTTTGTAAAATCTTTATAAATACTTTCGATCATAGGTGCTGTTCAGAGCAAGAAGTCTCCCGATATATGCGAAAATGAGTCGTATGCTGCCATATGTGACCAGCGTAGCTGCAGACCAGACTGCTTTTTAGTCACGCGGGGTTTAATGGTTTATCCACGCATTCTGGTCAGGAGCTGCCCTGGTCACATGTCGCATAAAACCCATTTTCGCATGACGCGGCTTATATAGGAAATCTCTTAATGAAGATGATTAGTAGATTACAAGGGACAAAAAGTGTTACCTCTTGATTTCAGTGTTCAAATGCCGTGTCCGTGCGAGGAATAGACAATAAACTCGCATGTAGATTACCGGAAATGCGAAAAATGCTTACTTGCAAATACGAAACATAAATCTGTTCATATATGTTACTCGGAAGCGTAGCGGGATAGATCCCAATATATCATACGTACACATTGCATGCATACTTGGGGTAAACCGCAAACCAGAGCGCGCTGGTCTTGAGTCAGAGACCGCGCCTGAGTCACCGGGGCCTTTCCATAGGCCACCGCTGGCTTTGTGTAAACTCTAGTTATCAGTGACTGTACTGCGCGGAACTTTCATCTGCGATTGGTTTAATGATTTCGAGGCTATGCAAACGATTTAGTGCTTGTAGTTCATCATAATCATAAAGCACTGCGTAAATTAAGTAAATGAAAAAAACTTTAACTGAAAGAAAGAAAATTTCGTTGTTCGCTTTTTAATCATATCGATTATCTGGATTTTGATAAATTCTTATTCTGAAGCCATTTTAACATTTTGTTCGTTCCAAGTTCCATTTTATTTTACCCTTCTTCTTGTATGGCCTTAGGATTTAATGTGATTGGTCTGTAGTTTTATACTTACGTTAACCTAAGTGTGTTGCGCTGGTGAGTGCAGAAGTGGTCGGCCGTTGATTTGTTTTCATTTCTCACGCTAGATCAAAACCGATACGGTTTCTTTACCTCAGTCGAGGGAACTGCGTAAAACGTTGAACAGTTGTTGTTTTCCGATTTTTTTCTCGACTGTTCCCTGATCGATTATTGAACACTGTAGACTCACAAGGAATGTTCTCCGAGCCGATGCACCGTGGAGTTGTAACAAGAACCTGTTGGCCTTGTATTGGCTTTACGGATGCTTTCAAGGTTAGTCCGATGCAAACAGAACGTGGCGTCTCATCAGGATCCAAACTGTTTGCTATTCTCATAGTATTCTTTGAAAAAAAAAGTGAAGAAAATGATGATTTTAGAAATTCAGCAGACGACATTTTAGAAGACGAAAATTTCCCAGCATGCAAAGGGTTAATTATACGCGCAGACAGTCGTTAGCGCACATATCGCCAACTACTGCGTCGCAAACTTTTCATGACACAATCTTGTACTTTGTGTACTTTGCGCGATGACTTATGAAATGTGAATTATTTGACCGGGGAAGCAGTATAAAAGGGCCACAAACTCACAAAATGTCTACTTTTCAGTTGAACACTGGTGTGTAAACAGCAGAAAACAATAATGATTTTTTCATAATATTAAAGTCTGTATTTAATATTTTCCATTGAAATTTGGCATACATATACTTCAGTATACAAACAATATGTATGTGTAATTTGGTGATTGCAAGTCATATAATTATTGACTTACAGAAAAAAGTTTTTTGTTGTCTGCTTGAAATTCAAATTTCCCTGTAAATGCTAAGCAACGCCCACTTGAAAGGTTATGAACTTCGCTCAGCCAGTAGCTTGCGAATGACTCAGATCAAGTTTACAGATTCAACACTATACCAAATTGCTGTCTGTTCAAACACGTGTTTCTGTTTATAAACACTCTTATTTTATCCGCAAATCACTGTCAGATAAACCCAGCCCACTAGTTAATGTAGGTTAGTATTTTACCACCGCAAAATCAAGCAACTGAGATCCGGCTTTTAAATACGTGCAACAGTTTGAAGTGTGTCTATTGTTTTAGGAGAAACAACATCGCAATAGAATGTTCTTTTTCTGTCACGTGTCATATCACCAACTACTGCGCCGCAAACTTTCGAAGACACAACAGCCTCGTACTTTTTGCACTTTTTGCGATGACTTATAAAAGTAAATTATTTTAAATACGTGACTAGTTTGAAGTCTTTCTATTAGGAGAAACAACGTCGCAATAGAAACACGATACTTCAGTATTGAGATCAATATAAGGAACCACCAACATTTTATTATGATCCGGTTGACATTTACCTTCGCTGAAAACTGGGTCCTGTTTTACTTGAATGGATCAACAACAGTTCCAGACAACACATGCAGCTTCGTGACTGTTGTTTCGATATTTAATGTTGTTGAACTTGTTGATCTTCTGCCGTGTAAACTAAATGTGCAGCGATAAATAATACTGTTGTCGAGGATTTAAATGTTATTAAAACTAAATGATTTTGTCAACAAAGAATATTTGAGAACAATAAATGTCCTGTCAATTGATGGGTGAATTTTCAATGGTATCCGTCATAGGTTCATTGTTTGTGTTACAGTATGATGTTTAGTCGTCATTATGGATGAAATTTATTTAAAGTTACAATGTTTATGTAACAATAAAACATCTTTATAAATGTCACCATATGTTTGTATTTATTGATTTTATGTTCTTTTAGCGGGTACCTGGGGCTGTCTTCAAACCAGAGTACGGCCTTATACATTTTAAGACAAAAAAACCCGGATCTGATGCACTTAACGCAAAAATGTTCAACAGAATTGGGAATATCAATATTTTGTAAATCAATATTTTCCATGAAAATATGATCGACTTATGCCCAGGCCATGGTGTTGATCCGGATCACCGAGTGAATTAAAGATGTGTCTTCAAATTGAGAGATGGTAAAGAGAAAGTACTTTGTCTACGAACACGCGGAACCAGCTAGCATTTGATTATAAATTTATAATTCTGATTTTTTTTATTTAAGCGACGCTTTCATTTTTTTGTTAATTGAAAGTTCTGACAAAATACTTATTTTTCTCACTACATTGGTAAAAAATAAAAATAAAAATCTTAATTTAAATAATTGCACAAAGTTTCAAAATAATTTCCGACTAAACTGGTTCAACTCTTTTACATAGTTGTTTATTTTCAATGTATTGCTGATCTCAATTAAACTGAACATTTGCGTAAATTTTGTTGCCTTAAAGCACTGACATTTCAATGGAAAGTTTCATTAAAAAAGAGCCTGACAAAGTAACATTGTAAAAAGGAAAAAATATAATTGATAACGCCAATGTGACATTTTAAACCAAACACCAGCACGAGTTTTTTTTTTAAATTACTCGCATTTCGCGACACAGCTGTTCTCTTAATATAATGTTAACCAATGTTTCAAAATACCTCCCGGGTGCGATAGTGCGACTTTCCCTTAGATTTCCAATAATGCATGGGGGCCTCGCTCTGGGAAAACGGGGCTTAATGCATGTGCGTAAAATATCTTCTCAGATTAGTCTGTGATGTGTGGACTGCACAGGCAAAGCTGGGACGACAATTAACGCACATGCATTAAGCCCCGTTTTCCCAGAGCGAGGCGCATGCAGAATTGAACACCGTGTACAATGTCACAAGAAATACTGAATTATGAAAATAGAACCGTCTGTTTAATATTTAATGACATATAAAGTCATATTAAAATTGCGTAAGTCTTGTATTTTTAGAATCGTCACAGATGAATGTCGATCCCGTATGACGCATTGATGGAGGTACAGATGAAACACTTGATTGACTTAATCATCGGACGTGACTAATCGATTCAGTGACCTCTTGACTCACGTAGACTTATGTGTACGTTTATCGATGAATGGTTGCACACAAAAGCTTAAATTGCCATTGATCGCCAGCTTCCGAGGATCATGGTGCCTAATTGATTCAGGCGCGCCGATATTAGATGCATAATTTGCATAATGAATTGAGCCTCTTTCTGATAAAACATTACTTAATGCATATGCATAAAGTGTCTTCCCAGATTAGCCTGTGCAGTCCATACAGGCTTATCAGGGACAACACTTTTAACTGGATTTTCGTTAAGAAGAGACTTCATTTAAACGGATAATACAATAAAGGCGGAATGAGTCGTCCCTGATTATCCTGTGTTGACCTCACAGGCTAATCCGGGAAGACACTTAACTCACATGCATGAAGCCCGGTTTTCCCAAAGCGAGGCTCAAATAAATATTTAGGAATCACACGTCGTTCGTGTAAGCAATAACTCAAACATATACACTTAATTTTCTGTAATCAGTCTTTATATGAACGGTGTTCTTTCATGAACGTTTTGAGCGTTGACGGAAGAACAAGAACTTCCGTTTTCTGTTTGATAAACATACGAAGTACTTTTGTTATAACGGCCGTCAGTATGTGATCCCTAACTACCCTGTGCGAACTGTACAGGCTAATCTGGAACGACACTTACCGAACAAGCATTAAGCCGGGTTTTCCCAGAACGCTCATTTGATGAGACTCTCATTGAGAGTTCAGGATTTTCGTGTGCAACAACATACCATAACAGCACAATAGGCGAACCTGTCCGCTGTCACAACAACATACCATAACAGCACCATAGGCGAACCTGTACGCTGTCAATTTCCCAATACAGACTTTTAAGGAGAGTTCATGGACGCTGCGCAGAATGCTTTGTCATTGTTTATCTAGAAGCCATTTAGCAATCAGTGTTAGTCAACCGGGTGAGCTCATCGGACGATGACAGGATGCAAGAGATGTAATTGAGTGACTGGGGAAAATACATGTATAGTGACTGTCAATAGTGCACTACGTTTTGAGTGCACATATTATACGATTTGTCATTGTTCATTTCTTTGATTGTCCATGATAACGCATGATTTATTCCATGTATATTTTACCGTAATATTCGTGTTGTTATTTTCTTTATTTTATGCTCATACAAGCTACACGCGATTTTTTAAGTAATAACTTTCCAAGAAAACGAAAGTAAAACGGTTATAATAACAGAGTATGATGTACACAGACGTTATAAAACCATGTTTCGGTTTCAAGCTTTGTATTGATCTCAGCGATAATTTTTTTATATATACTATAGAAAGTTATTCTACACTTATATATTATATACTATGGAAAGATATTCCACACTTTCCGCTGCTATGATATTTTTCGTTTAAAGGAAGTATTTTCTTATCGAAAATCCGATTGAAGCGGAAAGTGTCATTTCTGATTAACCTGTGCATACGGCACAGACTTATCTCAGCCAGTTCGATCACGTTCGTACGCAGTTCTTCTTTATTCGTTGTGCAGTGGTCACTCGTTCAAAGGCAGTTCTCACTCCGTGCTACTACTTTCTTAGTACATTTAGGGCGTAGTTGCATTCACGTTCTGCACGTCCATTATAAAACCGACTACGTTCCTGCCAGTTCTCATTTATGTTTCACTTTGAGCCGACCAGACGTACATTTGAAATGCTGCCAGGATCATTCCATCGCGCCTTGAACTCCTCGGCAACGCGTTTCCCAAGCGTCACTATCAACAGGACAATCAATAACGTCATGTTTCAGCTCGATCACCAGTGGATCGCATACTTCTCTCACTACTAAGCCTATTGTGGTTCTGGCAACCCGGAAATCATATTGAAGGGTGGCATAGCTATCTCCTGTTGCCAGATGACGGAGAGTGATAGCGAGCCTCATTCCTGGTTCCAAAGCCTTTCTGTAATTGGTGTCACTTTTCTCTATTAGTGGGGTGATGCGTTCCGAAAGCTCGTCAAACATTGTCGGGGTGATTCTCAAGAAGTTGTAAAAGGACTCTTGGTCTTCTTTCAGCTGGATAATGACCTACAGCTATTCTTCGTTCTGGTTTTAACCAATACCTCACCCAACAAGTTCTGTGTCGTCTCCGCCTTCTTTCTCGGCCCAACAAAACATTATATTGCTGCTCTGCTTCTAACATAAATTGACTGAAGCCAACATTAAAAAAATTAACAGCTCCACGATTGTCCATGTTTCAACTTGATATCATTAATGATGAATTTTGAGACAACGACCTCTATTTATATGCACATTGTCTGAACGTATTGTATTTACGGTTTGAACGTTGTAACAACGGCATTAAACGAGTACAACGTACTAGGAACTTCTGCGAACTCCTTAAAACGAGTACAACGTACTAAGATCTTACTGAGAACTTATAGAACGTGTTGCAAACGTTGTAAGAACTTATGTTTTAGTTTATATTTATTAACACGAAACAAGATCGTAATTGAGACGTAGTGCGGACGGGGTCTGTCTGTCTTAGAACGGATTGGACGGACTAGAAACGGACTCGATCGGTGTGGCATCGTACATGTAATTTTGGTCCGATCACACCACGTTCTGGCACGTTCCTAACCCGACCTTAGAACGACCTATCCGTTCTTAGTACGTCCATTCCGTTCGCAGTACGTTGTTACTACGTTTAATTGCAGAACGGGATGATCGGAAGAAAATTAATAATAACAGAGTTTCTTTTATACCTAATGATAAAACAGGGGCGTAGATAACCTCCAAACATTGGAGGGGCGGTCCAGTTTTTGTACTGGGAACATAAAGGGGTTCGTTTGAGAGGGTTGTCCTCTCCCGTGGTTCCGAAAAAAATTACAATAACAATTAATATGGTGCGTTTTGGGGGAACTTTCATGTTGATATAAATGCTCGATGAAACGTAGACAGAAATAAGACAAAAATATATAATCATTATAAGAGGTGCAGCAAACCAAAGCAGTTGCAGTTAATATATGAATAAAATGAAGAATTATCTGTTGTTATTAGGTGCTCAGTTTGTGTGTGTTTGGTTGTTTTTATGTGTGTGATTGTTTGTGTTATTGCTATGTTTTTTGTAAAGGTTAATGTAAAGGAACAAATAGCTGCAACATCTGAACTAATTGTATTCATCTTTTTATTTTATATCCCCAATGACCGACGTTTCAGAAGAATTGTCTCTAAGAGTTGATCCTCTGCGGGGAGCTTTTTTCACGAGGGATTTATGATCCACATTTGTTAAGTCGGCAAATATAAATGAGGTCAAACTAATGTACTCTTGGAACAGACAAGGTATGGCATGAACTGGTTGAGGAATGCGAACTTACCCCCATTTCGTAAGCGACGTCTAGTAATTGGCTGGCCAAAGAAATTCCGAAAATTACAGATAATTCCCGTAATGCTTTAGCAGAACAGGTTTTACCTACGTTTATTAGGCAAACGTTATTAACATACATGAGATGTGGACATAAACGTTACTTTGCATAATAAGACCCATTTGCGTGAATCGTTAAAATAAAAGCTGCTTTTAGCCAACGCTCCTATTTTCTTAGATTTTCTTTTGATAATTTTCCTTCCGATTGCGTTTGTGTTTCCAAATATTGCTAAGCTTTGTGAGAACCTTGCAACAATGTTGTATATCGCAAGGTCAACTATGTAGGTAAATTGTTCAGACTTCTGTAAGTGTATAATGTAACATGAACAGAGGCTGTCATAAATAATCTCTGTCTGTAAGTTGACTTCCTTATCATAAACATTTGCGTAAGTTACTCGAGTTGTCTGTAAGTTGACTTCCTTATCATAAACATTTGCGTAAGTTACTCGAGTTGTCTGTAAGTTGACTTCCTTATCATAAACATTTGCGTAAGTTACTCGAGTTGTCTGTAAGTTGACTTCCTTATCATAAACATTTGCGTAAGTTACTCGAGTTGTCTGTAAGTTGACTTCCTTATCATAAACATTTGCGTAAGTTACTCGAGTTGTCTGTAAGTTGACTTCCTTATCATAAACATTTGCGTAAGTTACTCGAGTTGTCTGTAAGTTGACTTCCTTATCATAAACATTTGCGTAAGTTACTCGAGTTGTCTGTAAGTTGACTTCCTTATCATAAACATTTGCGTAAGTTACTCGAGTTGTCTGTAAGTTGACTTCCTTATCATAAACATTTGCGTAAGTTACTCGAGTTGTCTGTAAGTTGACTTCCTTATCATAAACATTTGCGTAAGTTACTCGAGTTGTCTGTAAGTTGACTTCCTTATCATAAACATTTGCGTAAGTTACTCGAGTTGTCTGTAAGTTGACTTCCTTATCATAAACATTTGCGTAAGTTACTCGAGTTGTCTGTAAGTTGACTTCCTTATCATAAACATTTGCGTAAGTTACTCGAGTTGTCTGTAAGTTGACTTCCTTATCATAAACATTTGCGTAAGTTACTCGAGTTGTCTGTAAGTTGACTTCCTTATCATAAACATTTGCGTAAGTTACTCGAGTTGTCTGTAAGTTGACTTCCTTATCATAAACATTTGCGTAAGTTACTCGAGTTGTCTGTAAGTTGACTTCCTTATCATAAACATTTGCGTAAGTTACTCGAGTTGTCTGTAAGTTGACTTCCTTATCATAAACATTTGCGTAAGTTACTCGAGTTGTCTGTAAGTTGACTTCCTTATCATAAACATTTGCGTAAGTTACTCGAGTTGTCTGTAAGTTGACTTCCTTATCATAAACATTTGCGTAAGTTACTCGAGTTGTCTGTAAGTTGACTTCCTTATCATAAACATTTGCGTAAGTTACTCGAGTTGTCTGTAAGTTGACTTCCTTATCATAAACATTTGCGTAAGTTACTCGAGTTGTCTGTAAGTTGACTTCCTTATCATAAACATTTGCGTAAGTTACTCGAGTTGTCTGTAAGTTGACTTCCTTATCATAAACATTTGCGTAAGTTACTCGAGTTGTCTGTAAGTTGACTTCCTTATCATAAACATTTGCGTAAGTTACTCGAGTTGTCTGTAAGTTGACTTCCTTATCATAAACATTTGCGTAAGTTACTCGAGTTGTCTGTAAGTTGACTTCCTTATCATAAACATTTGCGTAAGTTACTCGAGTTGTCTGTAAGTTGACTTCCTTATCATAAACATTTGCGTAAGTTACTCGAGTTGTCTGTAAGTTGACTTCCTTATCATAAACATTTGCGTAAGTTACTCGAGTTGTCTGTAAGTTGACTTCCTTATCATAAACATTTGCGTAAGTTACTCGAGTTGTCTGTAAGTTGACTTCCTTATCATAAACATTTGCGTAAGTTACTCGAGTTGTCTGTAAGTTGACTTCCTTATCATAAACATTTGCGTAAGTTACTCGAGTTGTCTGTAAGTTGACTTCCTTATCATAAACATTTGCGTAAGTTACTCGAGTTGTCTGTAAGTTGACTTCCTTATCATAAACATTTGCGTAAGTTACTCGAGTTGTCTGTAAGTTGACTTCCTTATCATAAACATTTGCGTAAGTTACTCGAGTTGTCTGTAAGTTGACTTCCTTATCATAAACATTTGCGTAAGTTACTCGAGTTGTCTGTAAGTTGACTTCCTTATCATAAACATTTGCGTAAGTTACTCGAGTTGTCTGTAAGTTGACTTCCTTATCATAAACATTTGCGTAAGTTACTCGAGTTGTCTGTAAGTTGACTTCCTTATCATAAACATTTGCGTAAGTTACTCGAGTTGTCTGTAAGTTGACTTCCTTATCATAAACATTTGCGTAAGTTACTCGAGTTGTCTGTAAGTTGACTTCCTTATCATAAACATTTGCGTAAGTTACTCGAGTTGTCTGTAAGTTGACTTCCTTATCATAAACATTTGCGTAAGTTACTCGAGTTGTCTGTAAGTTGACTTCCTTATCATAAACATTTGCGTAAGTTACTCGAGTTGTCTGTAAGTTGACTTCCTTATCATAAACATTTGCGTAAGTTACTCGAGTTGTCTGTAAGTTGACTTCCTTATCATAAACATTTGCGTAAGTTACTCGAGTTGTCTGTAAGTTGACTTCCTTATCATAAACATTTGCGTAAGTTACTCGAGTTGTCTGTAAGTTGACTTCCTTATCATAAACATTTGCGTAAGTTACTCGAGTTGTCTGTAAGTTGACTTCCTTATCATAAACATTTGCGTAAGTTACTCGAGTTGTCTGTAAGTTGACTTCCTTATCATAAACATTTGCGTAAGTTACTCGAGTTGTCTGTAAGTTGACTTCCTTATCATAAACATTTGCGTAAGTTACTCGAGTTGTCTGTAAGTTGACTTCCTTATCATAAACATTTGCGTAAGTTACTCGAGTTGTCTGTAAGTTGACTTCCTTATCATAAACATTTGCGTAAGTTACTCGAGTTGTCTGTAAGTTGACTTCCTTATCATAAACATTTGCGTAAGTTACTCGAGTTGTCTGTAAGTTGACTTCCTTATCATAAACATTTGCGTAAGTTACTCGAGTTGTCTGTAAGTTGACTTCCTTATCATAAACATTTGCGTAAGTTACTCGAGTTGTCTGTAAGTTGACTTCCTTATCATAAACATTTGCGTAAGTTACTCGAGTTGTCTGTAAGTTGACTTCCTTATCATAAACATTTGCGTAAGTTACTCGAGTTGTCTGTAAGTTGACTTCCTTATCATAAACATTTGCGTAAGTTACTCGAGTTGTCTGTAAGTTGACTTCCTTATCATAAACATTTGCGTAAGTTACTCGAGTTGTCTGTAAGTTGACTTCCTTATCATAAACATTTGCGTAAGTTACTCGAGTTGTCTGTAAGTTGACTTCCTTATCATAAACATTTGCGTAAGTTACTCGAGTTGTCTGTAAGTTGACTTCCTTATCATAAACATTTGCGTAAGTTACTCGAGTTGTCTGTAAGTTGACTTCCTTATCATAAACATTTGCGTAAGTTACTCGAGTTGTCTGTAAGTTGACTTCCTTATCATAAACATTTGCGTAAGTTACTCGAGTTGTCTGTAAGTTGACTTCCTTATCATAAACATTTGCGTAAGTTACTCGAGTTGTCTGTAAGTTGACTTCCTTATCATAAACATTTGCGTAAGTTACTCGAGTTGTCTGTAAGTTGACTTCCTTATCATAAACATTTGCGTAAGTTACTCGAGTTGTCTGTAAGTTGACTTCCTTATCATAAACATTTGCGTAAGTTACTCGAGTTGTCTGTAAGTTGACTTCCTTATCATAAACATTTGCGTAAGTTACTCGAGTTGTCTGTAAGTTGACTTCCTTATCATAAACATTTGCGTAAGTTACTCGAGTTGTCTGTAAGTTGACTTCCTTATCATAAACATTTGCGTAAGTTACTCGAGTTGTCTGTAAGTTGACTTCCTTATCATAAACATTTGCGTAAGTTACTCGAGTTGTCTGTAAGTTGACTTCCTTATCATAAACATTTGCGTAAGTTACTCGAGTTGTCTGTAAGTTGACTTCCTTNCATGAGAACCTAGGTTCTCATGAGAACCTAGGTTCTCATTTGAAAACCTTGGTTTACGCTAGAGAACCTAGGTTCTCATGAGAAACTAGGTTTTTCATGAGAACCTAGGTTCTCATAGACACATAGAACTTAGGTTCTCATGAGAAACTAGGTTTTCATGAGAACTTAGGTTTTCATTCTGAGAACTTAAGTTCTCGTTTGATATCCAAGGTTTTCACAAGAACCTAGGTTCTCGACAGCTTTTCGCGTCGTTCTCTCTGATAACCTAGGTTTTCATGAGAACCCAAGATTTCATTTGGGAACCATAGTTCTCATGAGAACCTAGGTTTTCATTCTGAGAACCTAGGTTCTCATTCTGAGAACCTAGGTTCTCATGAGAAACCTAGTTTCTTGGGATTATGCGTCGAACCGATTGCCATACAATTCAATGTATCTACACCCCATTAATTGTATTACTGCTAATTATCTACGTAATCGTAAGTCAGGATGTGAGCACGGAATAACATCATGCCCTTGCATTATATTGTATAAGTATATTATTTATGTACGCGGACACTTAAGATGATTCTTCGAAATCCGGGGTATCTGTGGAGAGTAAATACCACCAACCACCCACCAACCCATCCCCGCCCACTCAACCTTGTCTGGGTGTACTTGATGGAAAGCATGGCTTAGGATGTGGCCATAAAACAGCTTGTCTGTATGTATGAACTTTTATAATAACTTTAACACAAATGACCACAATGAGACAGCGTGTCTCCCTACCTTTAAAGTTAAAAAGTCAAATTTGGCCAGAAAACAGATTGTTTTATGTGCATAAGTAGAGTTTTGAGGCAAACGTGGAATGTTGGGGCATCCGCGCCCTTTGGACGCATGCCTTGTTTAGTTCTGAGGTTATGGTTTATAAGGAGTGAATTGTGATTCAATAAGCGAAGAACTCACTTTTTCAATCCCAGTTTTATGAAATAAGTTCATAAAATGTTATATATCGCACCTATGACCTGGCCTCAAGAATTTAAAAGCCTATGTAAATACGCTAGTGGTTAATTGGAGTTACCACAAACCACAATATTTGCTGTCACCATCCTTGCATTTTAAATAATTACGATATCTGCATGTACGTACGGTAGTCTCCAAGGTTAGAATCTAGTAGACATGTTTTATACTGTGAGGTCGCCTATATACGCATATACATGTTGTTTTTTTTAATTCAAGATTCTGAATATGGGTCTGAAATTTATTGAAATCTCTCCTTTCATAAAATAATTGTGGAACTGTTTCACATTTCACGTTTTACAAAGCACGAATAAATATTTAATGATAATATTGACAAGTTTCCTTAAAAGCAAAAACATCTCTTTGAAGGACAAAAAAGCTTCCAGAATGTTCTGCGCCTTTGTATTAACATTTTACCTCGCCCACTTTGACAATTATTTCCGGAACAAAACACGCTTACAGTTCACAGACGTGCAGTCTCGAACAACTCCGAAAACTAAAAAAAAACAACAGCGAAATGAAGAACTTTTGACGGGTCATATTTATAGGTAATAAAACACTGCACAGTTAAAAGATGACTTCAGATATTTTCTGAACAGTAATTTGTCAAAAATATCTCTCGAAAAGTATGCGTTTATTTGCAAAACAATGCTTTTATTTTAAAGATTCAACGTCTTTAAACCAACATACATGAAATAATCATAGTTAAAAGAATATAAAAACAAACATAAATCAGAATAGATAGGAGAAACATCATTTTTCCCAGTATATTACCCTTTGAGCGCTGGAACCGGATTTTAAAGGTCTTTGCAAACAGTTTGGATCCAGATGAGACGCCACAGAACGTGGCGTCTCATCAGGATCCAAACTGTTTGCTATTCTGATAGTGGTCTTAGAAAAAAAAATCAAAGAAAATGCTAATTTAAGAAATTTAGCAGACAACATTTTAGCAGACGACAAATTTCCCAGCATGCAAAGGGATAACCATATAAATGAGACTATCTTATGTGGTATAATACTGGTATCTAACCTAAGATTGTGCTTACCTGCAAAAATCAATGACCGCGACTTTGCCTTATTCCTGTCACATGTGGTTAGCGTGTGGCTATGATATTAATTAGTAAAACACATCATTATGAATGAAAAATAATCAAATTATAACGAAAAATCAACTTCTCTGAAATAAATAATTTCACTATGTGATTCCTGTGGTTATATAGGTGCGTACTAATATTCACCGCATTATATATTATAGTCTATATATGAAATTGTTATGTTCAGATTTATCGTATATCGTTACTTGTATCTAACCTTAGCCCATTTATGCCTAGTGTCTAGAAAAAAGGCCTTGGCAAACAGCGTAGACCAAAATAGGACGCCGCATGATGCGGCGTCTCATCAGGGTCTGCGCTGCTTGCTTAAAAGAATTTCTGTAAGAAATATTCTAAATATAGAAATAAATATACTAGACATCCCTAATTTTGGAAATAAATTGATCCAATTTAGAAGGATGGGAGAGTCCACTAGGCATAAATGGGTTAAATTAACTGCAAAATGACCGCGACCTAGCCTCGTTCCTGTGGTTAGGTGCGTTCCTATATTCACCGCATTATATATCATTGACCAAGCCGATCCTGAAATTGTTATGTGTAACCCTGTTTACACTCCCGTTATACACATGATGTATTGAACATCCGATAGGTACTATTATATTTCATATCAACACAATAAAAAACGGTAATCAATTAGGAATATATACAAATGTACTTTATGTTTTGCGGTATGTAATGGTATTGCGTAATAGTAAAATAAATGCTAAAGTAAACAAGTGTTTGAATCACCATGTCACATGAAGTCGTATACAATGTTAATTTGGTATGCGTTTGTCATTGTAAACACTTTCCATCAATTCTTGACTAACGCCTAACTCCCACCTAGGATATTATATAAGGTGCTGAGATTAAACAAGGACAGAACAGTCCTGCGCCGTCTGTGAAGGGCGTGAATTGATTTAACCTGAGAAATATTATCTATGTTAACGTGGGCTTTTCTTCATATAAATAATTCATACATGCTTACGACGACGGCTGTTAACATCTTTATGTTATGTGTTTATCAAGTGGAATTATTAATACTATAGAAATGATATCTTTAATAACTGTACAGGTACGTGACTGATTAAATATTATTTATGTAAACTACTCACGTTTAAAAAAAAAGAAAGACGTATACTTAATAGTACGTGCGCGAAAACAAGAGGAAATACGGTAATCAAGTCATGAATGAATACTCACTCGGTTGAATGTGTGGGAACATGCGCGGTTCTCTGATTAGTCAGAAATTTATTGATTCCCGGCTTACTTAATTCTGATTGGTTACTACCATCTTCAGTCAGACAATGTGTAGACTCGTTCACCGGTCAGAGCAGACGACATTTATTTTGAACTAGAACGTTCGCTCGACGAGAGGTTATGATCGGGATTTCAGTATAAGTCCGAAAGTTGGTGAAACATGCCGTGCTCTAACTTCCATTCGGATACTTTATTAATATATTGGATTTTTTGTTTAACATTTTCGATACCTACTTTAACAACGTTATCGGAATATTCATTC